>LXGT01000064.1:0-112477 GCA_001640655.1 Endoconidiophora laricicola | reverse complement strand
ATGGCAGCTCCACTAGACTGGTGTTTGGGTATAGCCTTTTTCTATTTACTTATCATTTGAGGGAGAGGTTACTTAGGGTTTTGGAGGTAGAGGTTGCTAACCCTGTTTACCATTGTTCTGGGAATCCTTGAAAGGTTACTACTAACCTCCAGCTCCCAGGATTCTGCTCACTGGGACAGGAGAAGCACCTTGATCATATCTCTCAATTATATCTAGCTTCCGTATAACTCAGACTGCCTACGGATACTGATCCGCGCAGTAGACGTGTTATTGATGAAAGCAAGAAAATGTTAACCGGGCATATGCTCTGGCCGTCCCTATCTCGGAAAAACCGGTAGGGATTACTAAGGTCCTAGACAGGGATTACCTGAGTAGGCTCAAAAAGACGAGGTGGTAGTAGCTATTACTTTCACCCGCATCACAGTAGGAACTAGTCGTTGGACACTGCTAGCTCTGCTTTGCGAAAAGAGTTCCCAGTTGTATCCAGCTTCCTTAGACTTAGACTACCGAATGCGGACTTTTACCGTGCAAGGCAGAACAATACATAACTTCATTATTGGCCCAAAGATAGCTTCTTTCTCTTTGGTATGGGTTCAAACTATTACTCGATCTTTCTAGTAGTCTTTTTCATTGGTCATGTTTTCTGCGAGGTTCCCTCCAAGTAAGCTAACCCTCTTATATGTTATTGCTGTCGAGTACTCTGCACCCATGTATCAAACAGCATGATTCTAGCACAGACTCGGTAAAGCTTTTATTCCTACCGACTATCCAAGATTAATGATTAGAAAAAATTTGAGTGTATGGGGGATCGTGACCATAGCCATGAATTATGCTCCCATATAAAAAGGGCCGACTGGCTTCGTGTTGTCGTTAAAATTATGAAGGCCCGCTTTGCTCCCGGCGTCCTGCTATCACTATTGTCATTGTATCAATAACAACTCGAGCAGTCTAAGCAGTTCGCAGTATACATCTCACCGGTGATTTTGTCCGGTGCGTTTGGTTGGTTGCCCGCAGGCGCCATTACTGGTAATCTAAATGGTGCTCACGGCATCGAGAGCTACACTTCGCACATAAGAGTACTGCTATCACCGCCTACTTTATCGGCCGCATTCCCTGATACTGCGGACTTGTCTAAGGAGTGTAGATGGATTAGCAATGGCCTGCTTCATTATCATCTGTGTAGTTTACAATTTCACGACACGGTACGTTCTGCTAGTATCTGCTAGTCCTCATGGCTTCCGGGATATGGGCCTCCAATGGCCTATCTCTATCGTACGCCTAGTCATTATTCGCTAAGACGTCCGCTGAGGTTCGTAGCAGTTCTTAACGCTATGGGAAACCTAGCTCAGATATATTACGTAGTAGCACCTGACAGTACCTGTGGAACTAGCACATGATCTAACGTAACGCTTGGGGTGGCTCCTTTGTGTTTGGGCGGTTTTTTCGATTGTATCTTGATCTTATCCATCCAGTAAATATGCATACTATTTGTATTAGTTCTTGTCCTAGAGCGTGTTGTCGTTATTTCCCCGCAGAGAGGATGCATAGCTTCCTGCTGTCTTCTTTCACCGATTGGTCGACAATTCAGGGTGCAAATACAAATATATCTTAGAGATAGATAGAAGATAAATAAAGAGGTTAAATTCTTGCTTTGTGCGCTTTTGCGTCAACATCAGTCACTTGGGTTCCGAGCTTTGTTTGAATGTCTCGATCAGCAATTATACATCCAGACTTATTTCGATGACGTGATAAGAGCCTTATTTTATCTTTAAAAATCTAGCACAGGTGCGCTTATATCAAATGGTACTACTGGAAGCGAGCAAACGGCAGTTACTAACCTTCACTTAAGAGCCATTGCATAATAATAGGAAAGAATCAACTTGAAGCGAGAGTCATATAGTCACCCGAGATAATACTTGTATGCACTAGTGTGTCCCGTAACCTACACTATATACAGCAATTCCATACCGAACTACACTGTCTTTCCTTCGTTTATCAGCAAAATTTGTTTGTAACTGGCATCAGCCTCGCTGCATATATTTCTACGGTTGACTTTGATACGTAGTTCTCATAGTAGTATATTTCATGCAATATATGTCTGCAAATCTAAAGGAGCGCCCTATGATTAGGCTACACGCGTGCCTATGCCTGCAATTGAGGTTAACGATAAGAGTATAGGATTCCTCGACTTGTCCCTACTGCCCAGAGTTCGCATCAGGGATCAAAGGCCTCAATCTATGCCGTATGCGTGAATAGATATTCAATCCGAGCGGACTACTACAAACAAAGGAACTAATTCTCACCAGAAACTACACTATATTGCTCTTCTTACTAAGCACATGCAGGGATCTTAAAGTTCTTTTAGCCGCCATTTCACTATTAGAATTCATATCTGACAGCGGTCGAGTTCGATTTCGCGGACAGTCTTGTTGTGGCCTGTCTTTTCTTACCTAGATCACTAGCAAACGCCAAGTCACAGCCCTCCATCGTCGTCTGTTCCCCAACCCCTCACTCCATTGTTGAGAGCGGGCGCAGTCGAGACGTCATAGTTATCTCGGCATGTATATATCATAATACTTCTCTTGAAGACGCAGTCTTTCATCACGTCTTCACTACGACCTAATACTACAATATAGCTTATCACACTCTAGTAGAACCGACAGCTAAGAATTAATTATCGCACACTACTAACAATGCCGTTCTTCGACACGGCCATCGCCTCTCTAGGTCGGCGCGCTGCTTCTGAGCAAGCTGGCATCCTCTCGGGCGCCGACCCGACTACATACGATGCGTCAAATCCCATTATCTTGTTCATCATCCAGGTATGTATTGATATTCCTGGCATCCGCCCTACCATGTCGTACTAACAAGACACGCCACTTTCTCTAGGCTGGCATCATCATCACTTTCTGTCGTCTTTTACATTACCCTCTTTCCCTCATGGGCCAACCCCGAGTTATCGCGGAGGTTATCGGTGGCATCATCTTAGGTCCTTCTGTCATGATGCGCATCCCTGGCTTCCAGGAAAAGATTTTCCCAACCGCTTCTATGCCTGTCCTCCGCAATGTCGCCAATCTAGGCCTTATCATATTCCTGTTCCTGGTTGCCTTGGAATGTGATTTGCGCGTCTTTCAGAAAAATTGGCGTCTCGCTATCGGCGTTGGCATTGCCAGCATGATTCTTCCTTTTGGCCTCGGTGTTGCCATTGCTTGGGGTCTCTTTCACCAATTCCGGGAAGGTACTGATATTGCTTCTATTGGCTTTGGCACCTATGCGCTCTTCATTGGTACAGCACTATCGATCACTGCCTTCCCTGTGCTATGTCGTATTCTCTCAGAACTAAAGCTTTTACACTCCATTGTTGGTGTTACTGCTCTTGCCGCTGGTGTTTCTAACGATATTACTGGCTGGATTCTACTGGCGCTTTGCGTAGCTCTTGCCAACAATGGCTCCGGCCTAGCTGCTCTCTGGGCACTTCTGTGTGTTATCGGCTGGGCTCTCTTCCTTGTATTTGCTGTGCGACCGCCGTTTATTATGTGTTTACGCAAGAGCGGTAGTTTACAGAATGGTCCTACTCAAGGAATGGTTGCCCTCACTATGCTACTCGTTCTCACTTCTGCTTTTTTTACCGGTACGTTGCAGCCTCACAAAATATAAATTTGGAATCTTCTTGTTGCTGACCTTTAATAGGTATCATTGGTGTTCATCCTATCTTTGGTGCTTTCCTAGTCGGCGTCATCTGCCCCCACGATGGTGGTTTTGCTGTGAAGATGACTGAGAAGATTGAAGATTTGATCTCAGTTGTGTTCCTGCCTTTGTACTTTGCCTTGTCAGGTCTAAGCACCAACCTCGGCCTCCTCAACTCCGGCATAGCATGGGCATATGTTATTGGTGTATTGGCGGTTGCATTCAGTGGAAAGATCGCAGGTGGAACTCTTGCTGCCCGCTTCTTTAAGCTTGAATGGCGTGAGTCGTTTACTATTGGTGTCCTTATGAGTTGCAAAGGCCTTGTCGAATTGATCGTTCTAAATATCGGCCTCCAAGCCAATATTCTTACCGAGCAAACCTTCACCATCTTCGTCGTCATGGCTGTCATCACAACGGTGTCTACCACACCTCTCACCAAGCTTCTTTATCCTCCTCGTTATCAGCTCGCTATGGAAAAGTGGCGTAGTGGTGAAACTGAAAAAAATGGCAACCCCATCGAGAAGTCAGCTTACAACAGCGCCAGGGCTACTATTCTACGTACCGATTCAGTCCGCCGTCTTCTTGTCTATCTCCGCCTTGACAGTCTTTCTAGCCTATTCACTCTTCTCAGTCTCCTTGAAACTAAAGAGGACCTCGCTGTTGTTGATGAGCATAAAGAAACTCAGCCGCATTCTATTCCCATCTCCAATCATAATATTGAGTCTATCGCCGAGATATCATCGCAGGAACTTAGACATTTGGAGGTTCATGGACTCCGTCTACTTGAACTCACTGAGCGTACTTCCTCTGTCATGCAGTCTACTGAAGGTGCTGACTACGGTGTTTCGGACCCAGTTGTGACTACGTTCACTACCTTCTCTCGCCTCCATGATGTTGCTGCTGCCGGTAGAGTCGCTGTTGTTCCTACTGCATCATATCCCGAAACACTAGTCCATCATGCATCGACTATAGGCAGTGATTTCGCAATCATCCCTTGGCCTGAATACGGCAGCATCACTGAGGATCAATACACTGCTTTCTCCGCAGGTGATATTCCCCGCTACCAAGGTCGTGGATATGCCGAATTTGTCCAGCAGACTCTCCAGAGTGCAACTTGCCCTACGGCTGTCTTTTTAAATAGAGGCTTCGGTGGCACTACCGCTCCCTCTGCTCGACCCACCTTAAGTCGTACTGCCAGTGCTCTTTCCAACCGCGCTCGCAAGGATCATGTATCTCTACCTATTAAAGACAAATCGCACGTCCTCTTTTTCCCGTTCTTTGGTGGTGCTGATGACAGAGTTGCTCTTCGGCTTGTCCTGCAGCTTTCCATGAAGACCAAAGTCACTACCTCCATTGTGTACTTCAGTTTCGTTGATGGTGACGATTTGACAACAAGTCAAACCACCAGCAGTATCGACCAGAGAGATATCGACCCCAAATTCATTGAGCAAATAACTGCTGAAGACCATGTTTTGCTATCATCGCTCCATAGCACAATCTCCGCCATGGGAATTGGTAACGTCACTTTCTCTGAAGTCCCAGTAACACATCAAAATGTTGTTGCAATCGCAATCCAAACCATGCAGCTTCATATCGGTCAGAACCCTCGTAATGCCGGAGACTTGGTTGTTGTTGGTCGCCATCACACCTTTTTAGGCGATACTGTTACTGAGGTCGGCAACGAGCTAAAGAACACGGTTGGCTCAGCTGCTTCTGCCATTACTAACGCGAGCGTTAAGGCTAGTGTCTTGGTGGTTCAAGATACTCGTATCGTTCCGGAATAGTAAAAGGGATATGTATTTAATGTTCCAGAACGACTATTTAGTAATTTTGTTTTTGTTTATATTTCTAGCTCGTAATATATTGATACCATTTAGTTCAGGTTGTTGGAATAATGAGCTGGCAATAGTATAGTGCTCTTTTGCATGCTGTAGTGATGCCTCACCTATCTTATGATACTGCAATAGTAACGTCAAATGAATCTCCAAGACCAAAAGAGATAAGTCTTTGCACAATTATCGCATATATGTGTGTGATACTATCACCCAGGAATTTGTGTAATCAACTTATATGGTGTTTTGGTGACATGTATTGATATTGGGTATCCTAAACTTTAGTCTATTTTGCCATTGCAATTTTTACATGTATTATGTAATCAATTCTACTACATAGAAACATTGGCGACCATATTGGTTTATCATATTAACTACCCACATCCACAATTCGCAGTACTCTCCCAATTATCATTTGATTCTCTATTCTCTGCCGTATTCTCACTCTCTGATATACCATCAATGTACTGAATCTCACTTTATTGGACTAGTTACACGAAAAATCATGTCCTTTTTACTCTCATCATCATGGCTTTTCCGCCAGCAACACGCAACTCGTGCGTGCTTCCACAGCTACGCTGCCAGGGCGGCGCCACTTCCAGCAGCTTTCCAAAATGTGCCTACTGTACAGCTTTCTTTCGAAATTCACCACCCTCCGCAGCCCCTCGGCGAGTCTCCTCGTCCTATAGTCTTTATGCATGGTTTGTTTGGTTGCAAGAAGAATAACCGTACTATAAGCAAGTAAGTTGTCCATGTGCTCGTATATCATCTCTTTCGTGTAGCACATACAGTGCCTCTAAGCCTGCGTATTGAATTCCATGCAATGTAATCAGTAATATAGTACGAGGACTAACAATAATTAAACAGGGTTTTGGCCCGTGAACTAAGACGTCCCGTTTACAACATTGTAAGTACCCCAACGTTTCTATCACGCACCAGCCTCAGTATTAACTCAAATATCCAACATTAGGACTTGAGAAACCACGGCGATTCCCCTCATTCTTCCCGTCATGATTATATATCTCTAGCCGCCGATGTATACGCCTTCATCAACCACCTGAAAATGGACAAACCCACCGTCATTGGCCACTCTATGGGTGCTAAAACAGCCATGACTCTGGCTCTTGCTGCTCCAGATTCCATCACAGATCTGATTCCTGTCGATAACTCACCTTTAGATCAGGTTCTTGGGAGTGATTTCCCTAAATATGTGTCGGTTATGGAACAAATTGAACGCAAGAATTGTATGACTCGCTCTGAAGCTGACAAGATCATGGAGCCGTTTGAACCTGTAAGTCATCTGATATCATTGCTCCGTATATATATATATATATCAATTGCAAATATGGCTAACCAATCATCACTGTAATCAGTCTTTGCCTATTCGCCAATTTCTTCTGCAGAACCTCTTCCGTCCTGCTCACGGCACACCCTTCAAGTTCCGCAATCCTCTGGCTATCATCGCAAAGTCTCTTGGCCACATGGGGGACTTTCCTTTCAAAAGTCCTGATATGGCTCGCTTCTACAAGCCTACGCTATTTATCCGCGGAACCAAGAGCACTTATGTTCCAGACGAAGTCATTCCTCTCATTGGAGATTTCTTCCCACGTTTCAGCATGGTTGACATTGAAGCAGGACATTGGCTCATATCTGAAAGCCCTGCTGAATTCAAAGATGGTAAGTGCTAGGGTTGCTCGTAAACCCTCGGATTTTATAATCAGTCCCATCTTCCACCCCGCTATCTAATCGCTTGTGTAATATTTACTAACTAGTCCAAAAACCTCAGCTGTCGTTGAATTCCTTACTCGGGAGGAGTATAATTAAGTTACGCACACTGTTTTTTATTGCATATACAATATTTATGATGATATAGAAGAGCACACGTAAATTGAATACAGATAGATTTCTTTGAGGGCCTGTTCTATAAAGCTCCTTATATCCCTTGATGCCACATTCATTATTGCAGTTAGCTCGGTATATTGCGAGGTTAAGGATATAGTCAACGTACTGCTTTCAGTCTTGTGTTTTATTGTGGTCTCATGTAATCACTTAAACCACATAATGAGAATAGCAGTGAACGATATGATCTTTAACTGTTTTTGGGGCA
The DNA here is from genome assembly GCA_001640655.1 of Endoconidiophora laricicola. Lineage (NCBI taxonomy): Eukaryota > Fungi > Ascomycota > Sordariomycetes > Microascales > Ceratocystidaceae > Endoconidiophora > Endoconidiophora laricicola. Next base: position 104,851 of record LXGT01000064.1, on the reverse strand, counting down.
TTAAACATCACTGAATTTTTTCTACCAGACCGAATTCACCAGACTTTTTCTGGGCCATAGAAATTTGAGAAGGCGCACCTGAACTGGAACTGCCTCAATGTCGAACCCAAGCAATGGAAATAATGCTGAAAGCTTTCCACATACCCGCTGTAGGCTCATAATCCTGCACACGCCCTCGAAATATTGGTCACAAAACAGCAGTGTGTATTGTTTACACCTCCTCAAGGACGCGCTCCTTGAACTCACGCTCAACCTTGTGGCCAGACTCATCAGTGCTAGACTCGCCGTGCAGGGCCATCAAGGCACCCAGATCGAACTTAGGCTGCTTCAGCAGCTTGACCTTGCGGATGTGAACCTGTTATGACGGACGTTAGATGAATAAAAATCGAAATATGGTTGATCACAACTTACGTTTTGGAGGGGGTAGATGCCCTGGGTAGACTTCTCGATCTCACGGCCAATGACCTCGGGGATCAACTTGGTAGTGAGCTGGGTCAGAGTGCAGCTAGAGGCCTCACGTTGGATGATCTCGGTCATCTTGCGGCGGATAGCACGAATCTGAGAAGAGGCAGCGTAGGTCGTCTTCTTAACCTGGTTCTGTCTCCGCTTAGTGAAAGCAATGGCGAACAGGCGGAGGAGATATTCATCGGTTGTCTTGACGGTGACATTGGCCTCGATCAGAGTTTGCCACTTGCGGACGAGCGAGCGCAGCTTATCGGAGGTGAAGTCTAGACCGTGGAAGTTGGTCAGGCAGCTGCGGCCCTGGATCTCGTCAACACGGAGGCGAACCTTGCGGAATGAGTGTTCCTCATCCTTCTGCAGATCGGCGAGGGAGACCTCGACGACACGGCCCTTTAGGGAGTCGTTGGCGTTCTTGAGACCAGCGGTGCGGTTGACTAGGGTCTTGCCAACGCTATAAAGGAAGATATAGTCAGTATTTCTGATCCTGGCGGGGTTTGTAATATAGTTTCGGGATTTGTTTTCGTGACTTGGTATATGCGTTTGGGAGACATTGAATTTCCAATCGAAAATATTGAAGCATTCGGAGTCGGTGGAGATAAAATGAAATGAGCTGTGTAGTTTGATAGTTGCTCGTGTCTGTCGGTCAGATGGAGAGGTGAACTCACTCGCGAACCTCAAAAGGCGCAGGGGCCTGTATATTAATGTTAGTATTAATAACATTTCAAGACGTATCTTCATCGCTGATTTGCGACATTCATAACGTACCTTGATCGAGTACCAGTCCTTGCGGGAGAAGGGGTCAACGGTCTTCTTCTTGAGACCCTTCTTGCCCTTAGAGAGGCGCTTGTTCCTAGAGTGAGAACGTCGTCAGCATTGCTGTATTTGATGTCGTTTCATAGGATTATCGATTGTGTGGTAGGTTGCTCCATGTAAAAAAAACCTGATCGGAATTCGAGTAATCGATGGAGAGAGGTTTTGCATAAGATAGTCTTACTTTCCGACAGCCATATTGTGATGATACTGAACCAGTCGGTCTTTGGATGGTTAGAGATGACGGGGAGAAGAATTTCACAGTAGGAAAGGTGGGCGATTGAGGGTGGTGGAATATTAGGATTTCTTCAAAAAATTGTGCGTAGAACAAAGTTTGTGGGCCGAAGCAGCCCAAAACTTGAAAGTAGCTCACGTGACTTCTGAAATTGATCTTAAAACTAGACCCACACTATAAGCCCTGGGTAGCGCCACATCATAGATTGAGTGTGGCACATAAATATGAATATGTATCCTAATTAGTACGCAGAAACACACTGAGAACGAGAATTATGTAGCACTCCTAAAACTGGAACCTCAGAGCTTGCCAGCACATCCCTTTATATAATAAATACTGACATGTCATTGGATTGTACAGCGCTAGTATGAATGAAGCGACATAATTGTACTATGCACCAAGCAGAACAATAGAGACCAAACATGTACACGTAAAATAGGAAGACTAGCAGTATATATATCTTCTGTTAAGAAATACTGGAAGGAAAAAAATTTGCATGTGTAAATCTATGTACGATGCAAGAAGAAAAAAAAGGTGAAGATGCGAAGTATTCTGATGTTCCGGGGTATCCTCCAAATTCCATGCCAATTCATGATCATAATCGTTAATCAAACCAATAATCCCAAACCAAATTCAAGCCTGAACAAAGAAACTCGCTTCCGCGCTGATAGCGGCTAGTGTGTGTGTGTATGTTGTGTGTGTGAGAGATAATGATAGAACAAGACTGTAAATATGTTGTGTGCGTGTACCATCCAGTCAAACATGGCAACGAAAACCTTTATGAGCCAGCCGAAGGGGCCAGCTAATTGGTTAGGTAAAGACGTACTGAAAAAAACAAAGATATGATGTAATAACATCATCGTACAGCAAGAATGCAGCTGCAAGTTGCAAAATTCGCAGAGCAAAAGAGTATGTAGGAACACTGTCTCACAAGCGAGACTTCAGCGGTGCATACATATCATGAACTGTGTTAGCTCACATAAAAGAGAGCAGGAAAGAGAAAGAATGCAAGAAAGCTGATGAAGCAATAGTGGCTGGTCTACAACTCCATCTGTTGCTCTTCGCACTCAAGCTCATCACGGCCATCCCAGCTACCAAAGCGTGGGAAACTGATGTAAGCATCGGATACTATAACATGCATGTTAGAGTCTGTAAAGATAAATGAGATAAGCAAAGTAAACTTACAAGATATGGATATTTCATCCATAGATGAACTAGTGCGCGCAGTAACACCTGGAGACACGCATTTTGGACTGAGAGGCACCGAGGGAGAGTGAGAGGCATGGTTTGATGGAGAGCCGACAAGCGAAGTGAAGCCGTGATGTTGGGTCGAGACAACTACTACCCGGGAAAGGATATCGGCAGCAGAGTAAGTACGTCCAGAGCTTGATGGTGAGCGACTGACGCTGATCTTCTCGGTGGTGATGCTGGGTTCACCGGTGGCTTGGGTACGAAGAAGACTTGGTCTCTTGTGCTCGGTGGAAACTGAGCAGCGTGATGAGGATGAACTTCTTCTGTGCATGCCACCAATGTTGGCAAAGAAACCAGTCATGCCGTAGTTGACGTTTGTGCCGTAATTGTCTGGTAGAGGAGATGTGTCTACCGAGCGACAGCGGGAGTAAAACGGTGAGGAAACCATGGGCAGTATTGGGTGCTATGGAAGCGTGACCGCCTGGAAAGGATGATGTTTGAAGTGAGATGAGAAGAGACTTTCTTGGCGTATTTGTGGCTGTTAGGCTGAGATGTTACTACTGCCCAGTGCTTGACAGAATAATGGCGGTGATAGTGTCGTCGAAGGCAGTAATAGGAAATGTTGAAAATCAGGTGGCTGTTGACTAAGATATAAGTTAAAAGCCTATATATAACTATAATGAAAAATGAATATTAGAGACAAGTTGAATCGATGGGAGAAGGAAAAGAAGAAAGACGCGGGGGGTCAAGAGCCATTTGAGTGATTCTGGGCTGGTTCCGGATTTCCAAATAGAGATAAAATAATTAATAGAAAAGAATAATCAACTGCGGGTGGACAACTCAATGAGGGTGAGGTGGGCCTCGAGCAAAAGTTTTTCTTTTTTTTTCCAATTCCAGTTTTGTCCTTTTCTTCTGAAGGGGGACGCCCAAGAACCAAGAAACCCGGTCAGACGGGCCAGTTATTCTAGATAGGTAGACGGAGGCAGGGTGCAGGATGAACTGAACAGCGCAGAGCAAGATGTAGTTAGGACATGATCATGCTGCAAGAAGGTGAAGGCGGGAGAGGAGATGGCAATCTGCACTCTTTATCAGAGGGGTGAAATTTTGGTAAGGGGGTAGAAGAAGGTAAGCAAGTTTTAGTGAACGTTAATCAGCTAGGCAGCTCAGTCAGATTTGAACAACGAACTCAACTCACGGACAGTTATTCATAGCTTGAGAAGTCATCGATCGAAAAATCAAGGGCATTTTATATGCTATCACAAGTCTAATATACCTCTCAGGTACTTACTTTCTGACGACGGTGTTTAGCTTCTGAGGTCGCCCTTCCCCTTTCGTTCCTCTCTAGTGTCTTCATTGTTTCTTCCCGTGCAAACTACCCTTGTGGGGCTTCTATTGCTCACGCTAGACTATCAGTTTGCGCCCGAAGTCCCCCCAAATTGTATGGGAGAAGCCCCATAGCACAATGGCCCATTACAGCACTGGAACGGGCAAACAGCCAGGAGCATTTGCGCCTCCCGCACCTTCCGAACGTTTTCACCCACACTCTCCCCAATGATTCTAGAAAACCACCCTCGCCTCCTAGAAGTTAAGGGTCAGGGCAACTGACTGCTGACTACTTTCGCTAGAATTGTAAGTATCTTTGGTATGTTAGCATTCCATCTTTGTTGAGAGCATTCGTCGATCATAGGAAGAAGGCCATTGCCAACAAACTATGCCCGACTCATTTTGACGCTCCACTATGTAGATTGCATTGCATAATATTACTACTACTATCTAGACACGATTTGCTTTTCAGGTTCGTATTCTATGCATTCTTTGACCCACTGTAGCCCGGCGACTTCCATATCAAGACTATCGACGCGGCTTCCTCCCTATATATCCCATGTCTCTGTCATCTGTTTTGATTATAGAAGCTTTCTTTACTTAGTTATTCTGCTTTTAAGGCTTTTCTTCGCTTTTTCTACGGCGTTTAAGCCTAGAAACCAAGCTCACCCGTTCTCAGCCCAGGCGGTCTGTTAGCTCGACACTTTCTTTCTGGAACAAAAATATATAGCGAGCTATTTCCACACAATCTTCCCCTATTTATCAATCAAGCAAAAATTATGTCGAACAAAAAGAGCAAGATTTGTTGATGTGAAGTAACCACCATTTTTTTCCTCTCTCTCTAGGTAGATGACAAGCCCATATAGTGTATTGGACGAGTTGGTAATAGTAGTCTGTTATGTCGCATTTTCAGTACCGTCATTCTCAAAACAAACATATTTGTGTTTATTCTTTTAGGAAGCATGATCCTATCCTATTCACTTTCAGCAGATCTTTTCTCACATGCCTTTCCGTAAATCTCATAGAAGATATTTGCCTTCCATGATAATTATTGTTGTTTGTGTTTGTCCTCTTAGCTCGGCCGAAAGGCTTAGTTCAACGAAGCAAGAAGGCTCAGCAGCAACTGTGGACAACCGTATCCTTTGTATCAATCTATTACCCACTGTATCCCAATCGCTTGGGCGCAAGGAATGGTCCCTGTGCAGTCGACAGCCACATGTCAGTAAGCCGGGCCACGGTTCACGTGAGTTGTGCATAGGTGTCTAGATATATTCGGGTTTATGCAATCTTATACACTTACTTAGGGCCATTTTTGAAGATGGTTGGTATCGTTGGGCTAGCTTCAGGCACGCATACATACGACCTACATGCAGGCGATAGGCTGATTGCCTGTTGGAGGATATGATCAGATCAGCACCAGCAAATCCTGTCGGTGGGAATCTGCTGCGTCTCCGCTTTTTGATCCGTTCTTTCCTGACCAGTCACTTCTGCATTGTCCAAATCTTACAAACAAAGCCAACAAAGCCTACAGTTGAACACAATACATAACCACGCGACACATGTCAATAAGGACAGATACAAATGCAGTCTGATTGCAACTTATTATCCATGCATGTTCGACGAGAAGGGACAAAGCTTGGTTTTCCGCTCTCAAGGCTATGGCGAATAGTTGCTCGCTAGCTCAGAAATGCTAGTACAAAGAATGCAGTATGCAATTGTAGCCGTCGATGTCTCTCTTGCCGCTGTAGAGTGAGGCAAGATGCTGGTTTGTACTTCGGTGTTGCTTCTTTCCCCTCATATCATCCTCGGTTCTTATTATCGTTGTGTGTGATCGTTCACCCATGTTTTGGATGCCGTGTCTCCTAAGATACAACTTCAGGTATAAATATACACTGCACTGCACTGCTGCAATGTCGCACTATCTCTTTTGGTTTGCCACTTCTACCAGACACATGCACCCCCCCCAGCAGTCATGTTTGGGTAGCTGTGTATTCTCGGGTAGAACTACATCTCAATCATGTCCATGCACGTACATGTCTGTCCGTTCATTTCCCTAACGAATGATCTAAAGCCAAGAGCGAACTCTATCTTCACTTTCACTCCAACACAATTGGCGTCCATGAGACTGAAAATATCGCTACGAGCTATATATGTGAGGTCCAACGCAGGATGAACAAAGGCCAGTCCTCGGACTTATACATGCTTAAGCAGGGGGGCTTAAGCCTTAATACCCCCCAAATTGGATGGGATACTCTCGACTCAATCCGCCTCGTTTTTAACGTTGTCTAGTTAGGTACTGTTCTAGCCGTGGCCTATGCAGCCCATCGCTATCCTTGTATACTTTTTGTATTGCGTAAGCTCCGCGTGATTATTATTGCCCATCTTGTTATCATTTGGGTTGTCTAAACAGCAGAAAGAATTATACCTGAGCCACATCGAGTCGGGCCGTGGGGAAGCCCTGCTCTGTTCCCTGATCGTCTGTAATCCTTGTGCTTTTCGGATGTTTAGACCTTGGAACTGACTTCTGAACTAACATCTTGATTTTCGCCGGGGTCTTTTTTTTCCATCAATCTTTTAATCATTAAAGAACCTGATTTTTGCCGTTTGCTTCTGACTTTTTCGGTTCTCTAATATCAAGACTCTGTTATCTCGTCTCGTACTCGTTCGTAGCCCTCCTACTACCGTGAATCTGTCAGCTTAAGGTGCTTGCAGCAACTTTCTGCTTCTTCCTGCTCCTGCTCACCTCCTATCTTCTTCCCGTTCCATCTTCCCGTCTCGATCGGTTCAGGCCAGGTCCTATACATGTGTGTATGTGACTCATGACCTTCTATTTTACTGTATATTACCGTAGTTATACACATATCCGTATCATGTAGGACATCATCCTCCATGTTTTCACTAGATGTTTTTGACTCAACACGGCTCGCTTCAGTCATATGCCGCGTTATACTTTCGAATGATGTTCTTAAATAGTATGCGACCTGCCGTATGCATGATATAGACAAAGAATTATATGGACAGCAGTTTGGTTAGACATCTTTCTTCGTTCGTCTAAGCAGCCTCTGCATGTCTTATCGACGTTGTTGCTCTGTTATGATGCAGGACAGTCCCCAAATAACATTGAATAAATTATCCGCGTTATCAGATTGCCATCATATATATATAAGCAAACATTAACCTTGTTACACTTGTTCTTGCTTGACAGCTAACGAGTGGACGACTTCCCACCGGATATACCTAATCCTAAAACCATGTATCCATTTCAGAGCAATATGCAGCAGTAAGCCTCGCTTTTTTGATCTGGGGCCTATTGTCCTCGTTTGGGTCATTTTGAATAACTCTGCATCTAGACTTTGAGCAATCCAAATAGATGCATGTTGGTTGGTATGTGCTACTGGGTACCAAATCGTTTCCCAAAAGGCGGTCTCGCGGTTGGCTCCACTATACATCCAGCCCCAAGTTTTTTTTCTAATTTGCTTCCTAACATACATACTAGAAAGCCCAAGATGCAGTAGTTATCTCCAGAAATTTGCACTTTATGATTCTGAGATCCTAGTCCGTGCCTTATCCCGCACATTTGCTACAGCGTAGATGCTGGCTGGAGCTTAAACTACAGTAGTATCATTCAAACTATAGCAGCCAGAACCGTCCCACCGCCAATGCCTCCTTACTAATCCCAGTATAAAAATACGGATAGACCGCACTTATTCCCCCACTACGGACAGCTGGTTGTTTTTGTGGCTTCTGGATCAATCACCGCCTCTTCAATTTCAGGGTTTGCCCCAGTAAACGGAACAAAAGTTACTCCTCTTCAAAGGCTGCCCTTGACGGCCACTTTAGGTCGATACTGCTGATACTACTACTACTAGCCACTGTCTTGAAAACTAGCCCCTTAACTCGCCCATCGGGTAAACTATGGGAATCAATTATTCGAAAATCCAAAGCAGCCGTCATTCGCATCAGCAACATTTCGACCTTACTTCGGCAATATGTAATCTGTCCCTCCGTACATCAATTTGTTAGTTGCCTTGTGTGGCCTTGCTTGTACCTGCGGGTCGCAAGCTTCAATACTTGGAATATCTTTGTGTGCGGAGTCTTGTTGTGGTGTATTTATGCCGTATCATTCCCTCCTTGTCTATTCTGCGTTTCTTAATTCAATCATCAGCCGTCTAAAATCCTGGCCTGTCCTACCGTACTTATGTCAGCATTACACAATGAACAACCTGTCCCTTCTCTATTCATAGTATATCATTATGTTTCTGTAAGCATGACACACCCACCTATACTCAAAAGCCACATACTTCAGCACGCATACTTTTTTTCGGGATTCTATACAAGCCAATCTTATTACACGGTGTACCAACGGCTGAGCCGTTGTTGCATATTTTTACATATCCAGTGCTTCAGTTCCTACTCACTACCAATATCAGTCGGCGCACAGCCCAATGCGTGTTCCTCCGTCTTCTATATTTTGTGTCGCTGCCCAGGCATTCTCACACTCCTATCACTCATTATGATGTCCGTATACTAGTCAGAAAATATCAGCTAGCCAAATTCGGCTTTGAATCATCCTCTTCGTTTGCTGATTATTTTCAAAATTTTACCAAAATGTTCTCGAATAGGATATATAAACGAGGAAAAATTTTCACTTCTTTCTGTCCGCTTCATTACTCCTACAGATGGATCTGGGTTCGGGAGTGCGGCGTGCATATGGTCATCTCCTGCCAGCTTACATATGTCGGCCAAAACCACGAACGCCCAGGCCATGGCCTTACAGCCTGATCAGCTTCGTGGGGTTGATAATTTTTTCAAGTGAGACATGCCGGTAGGCGGAAACGATGATGCGACAAATACAACTATATCTATGTCTCGAAAGTCAGTCATGATGTTATGTATCATATGGCCATGTTCTGTAGTTTGTGATGTTCCTATAGTAACTATTGTTCCAACGACCCGTAGGTTCCACCCGGGAATAGCCGTGTATTTAGGTTACGCTAGTTACATATAGTTATGTAAAAACTAGTCTTACTATATATGGGTTACGAAAAGGACAATATTATCATCGCATATTTCTAAGAATATGGGCCTTGTTCTTCAAAATACATATCGGAGACTGACGGAACTCCGTCAGTACGTATCATAACGTTTTCATATCACAACTATGTACTGTAATATAATTGTTCATGGCGCATATAACATAGGAGGTAAACATGACTCCAACATTGTGTAAGGTAACAATAATTTAAGTCCAATTATCAAACAGCTACATAATCACCGACTATAGATTTATTTGTAAATACAAATACAGTGGTAGGAAGTGTCGATCAAAGATATTATTTTTACAAACTTCTAGTATCTCAACTAGCATTTCCTCAATAGGTAGGTAAACTTACCCATCACCTTGTGGTATAAAATGATACTTAGTACAACAACAAGCTTCCATGTCGCACAATGAGGATGCAAGTATTACCGTTATAACTTACCAGACTCGCTTTATCAGATACATGATGCAAAGATATTCCTCAGAAGCCTACAAATCTTTCTAAGGATTCTAATTTTGTGTGTGTTTATATATCAAGTTAGAACCCTTGCTCTAAACCCTTGGTAACCCTAACGTGCAATTCTTGGCATCTTTTTACTTGGCCTTGTATGTCATCCATCATTTATTACATTACTACTATCTACCACCAGGTTTATTATATGGCCAAAAAGAGGTTCAAGTTGTTTGTTAGTTTAATGTTAAGTAAAATATCACCTGATGACACGCCACAGAAAACGCCACCGCCACGTTCTTGAAACAGATACCTTCAAAGAGTTTCTTCCTTCTAGGACTTCTTTACTGTTGCACTTTAACAGGGTTTATCAAGTTCATAGGGTCGCGTTCTTGTCAGCCTTTCACTTTGCTTTTTGACTATCTACTTAAAGTCCGTTCGCCGTTGATATATAAACATTTGGACTCAACAATACCAAGCATTCGACTTTAACAGAACGCGCGCCTACTTTTCAAACTTACATATAAACCAAACGCACGCAATGGGCAAGCGCAAGTCTTCTAGTAAGCCTCAGGGCCCCAAGAAAGTAAGTCTCCCATACGCTCCAAAATTTCGAGGCTGTCGCGAAAAGGTTACTTTGCGCAGAACGACACGAGTGATGCAACAAGAAATAGGAGTTTTAGCTAGCCTCAATTCATACTTCCTACTACCGACACATAAATACGGTGATTGCACTGTATTTGACAGTTCTAGTCTACCATCATAAAGCGTAGCGGATGCATCTGATGTCTTACAGTGCCAAAGTTGTATTGAGATGTTGCTCCGGTTGTTTTTACTGGCTATGATATGCTAACGTATCTTTTCATTGTATAGAGCGATCCTCTTCCCACCACCTTCCTCTGTCTATTCTGCAATCACGAGGATGCAGTGACGGTCAAGATTGACCGTCGCGGTGGTGTCGGCAACCTCAATTGCAACATCTGTGGACAGTCATTTCAGTGCGCTATCAACTGTAAGACTTTTCTACAACTCTACAAGAAATTACGCACCTGACATATGATGACCGACTAACATGATTTATAGATCTCTCTGCCCCGGTCGACGTTTATAGCGACTGGGTCGACGCTGCTGGTAAGAATCACCCCACGAGATATCATTAATATATACGCGACACTTACTAATAACGTTGTAATAGATGCCGTGACAGCCAATAACAAGGGCGACGCCCGTTTCGGCGGACGTGCATCCCGTAAGCAGCTTGACAACCTTGATGAATACGATGACTAATAGACCGCTGATCGACCGTCTCTCGATACCCAATTTGTTCCTCTTTCAATTTGCTAGCCGGGATCACAGTACGGCTGTTATCGATAATTATATATGAAATATACGAGTGACTTCCACTCTCTGCTTTTTGTTATGGCAACCTTTTAATCATAATGAAGAGTACTACATATATCTTGAATTTAAACTTACGTTATGTGAATATGTAGTATTAGGAACACCACGGGATAGTTCGTATAGTAAGTATTTCGCTGTATCATTGATATATAGGGTTTTTGGTTATATTTTGATTGTTCACAGGGTGTAGTAACGATCGCCGAAGTCACCTAGGCCAGGAATGATGTAGCTAGTAAGTGGTTAGTGTTATGTTATTGACATGCAGATAATGGATGGAGTGGCATATGATGACATATATAGCGATGACATGTTGATTCGGTGAACTTACTTCTTCTCGTCAAGACCCTATTCGACGAAGCTCAGGTTAGACTGTGTTTTGTAAAATGTGACGTATCTAAGACGGACTATTAACTTACCTCATCAATGAAGGCCGTAACTACGCGTAGATCGGGGAACTTGGTCACGAAGTTCTCGATACCCTTGGGGCTGGAGATGAGGTTGAGGAATAGAATGCGGTTCTCAGGGACGCCTCTGGATTTGAGAACCTCAACAGCCATGATAGCAGAACCGCCTTTAAAGAAGAAGATATTAGAATATATGCTACTCAATTTCCATAATTGGATTCTATCGAGCGTTGGGAAGTATGTAACTTATACATACCGGTAGCGAACATGGGGTCCAAAAGAAGCACCCATCTCTTGTGGATATCTTCAGGAAGCTTATCATAAAATAGTTTGGGTTGCGATGTCTCTTCATCACGTTGGATCAAGATTTTACCAATTCTCACAGAGCGGCAGCAGTCACGGAGACCTTGCTCCATGGCTTCACCAGCGCGCATGATCGAGACACCACAGATCTTACCCTGGAACATGAGGCCAGAGTATGTACGGCCAACAGGCGTGGTTACATCATGGGAGACAACAGGAAGGTGGTTCAGACCCTCCTCAACTAGAAGACGGATTATTCTGTTGGAGTAGAAGACAAAGTCTGCACGCTGGGTATCCTTGTTTCGGATCAGACTGTTGATATGATCAGATAAAAAGGTTGGTGAATGCAGTAGTATCGTGATAGAAGAAGTTAAGCCTATTGGCATTGGTATGGCGAGACTGATACTTACGTCAAAAGAGCAATGAGCTGAGGGGTTTGGGGTAGAACATGGACGTTATCAAAAGGCACAGTCTTGGAAATAGTGGCTGAGGGGTTTTGGGCGCCATCGCGGTATGAGGGGCCGACGGGGACAATGGGAGCACCACCGCTGCTTTCCATGATAACGATGAGAAAATGTGTGGTAGAAATGTATTTGCTGATACGGAGATATGTATTGTAATTTTAATAGCTGGGACAATAAGTTGGTATCAATATCCTAGAGAGGGCCGTTGTTCTAAGTAGACTAACTAGATCAGGATGTATGCAACAGGGCCTAGAGTGAGAGAAAAAACTTGCAAAGTACGATATATGGCCTCTGGTGGATACGTTTGTTTGTTGTCATGTCTCCTACAGTCTGGGTGGCGCAGATGTTGACCATTGATATGCAATTAGCGGGTTATAAAATTGTATTGAATTTTGACCGCAGCAGTGCATAGAGCGAAGCTATGAGACTAAAGAGGCTAAGGCTCTCATTTTTGCGATAGGGTGGTTCTCTTACTGTAAGACGAACACGCGCCTTGATTGGCCAAGGATGCGTATGGGGTGGACCAACGTATCCACTGTTGTGCTGCTATCATCTTGCAAAGCGTTAGTTGAGAGAAGCGGTCGCTAAAGCTGCTAACGGCCTGCCTGTTTTTCTTCTTGCAGAAGACAAAGTAAATCAACTGGATGAGCGTATCTGTTGCTGTAGCTGAACTATCGCGATAGCTCAATTTTGCTGCATTTGCTGAATCCAAGGGTCGCTGATATACTCGCTGCTGCTGCCTGTTTGTTTTGAAGCCTCCTCATAGTACGACAAGAGACTAGTCCGTGTCTCTTTCTAATATTCCTGGCAAAGAAACCAACCACCGTTGCCAGCGGAATATAGGCGCTTTATCTCTCAGTTCCCGCCCCTCGCACTTTACATCAGCCCACGCTATACATCTAAAAACTATCGCCATCTGTTGCATATCAATCTCATATTCTGTACGCGCATGGGTAAGGCTATGGCAACGTACGGAAACATGCCGGCTAAGAAGCGCGGCTTCAACAATGCCTTTGCGCCTGCAGCCGAATCAGCGCAATCTTCAACAGCAGCCTCAGCCTCGCTCTACGATTTTGACTTTGACGATGTCGATGCATCTGCCTCCCTAGTCACGAAGCGAACTTTGGCAAAGCCCAAGGCGCCGGCGTTGACACGAACGACAAATGCCGCTGCACCTACACGAGCACCGCAGTTGCAGAGCTCCAATACAACATCTGGAAATTCGGCCTCTGCTTCAAAACCGGCTAAGCCTGAGAAAAAGGCGCGCCCACGTGCTGCTGTGTTGAGTAGTACAGCTTCGAAACCGACACCCGATATCCCACCAGCCGTAAAGCCACCAGTCGCCCGAACATCTTTCCGGCCCACGGCGTCCACCGCACTCGCTTCAGCTGTAGCGCCGGTCCCGACTCTTGTGCGCTCGGCTACAATCCCCGCCGCAAAGCAAAAGGCGCTACCTTCGCTTATGCGCGCTGCTAAGTCAGACCCATACGATCTTCCCATGGAAGACGCACCACCCGTAAAGAAGTCAGCGGCGCGCACATTACCCATCATTACCGACAATATTGGACAGGAAAAGTCGAAGGCAATAACTAAACATCGACCCTCTGCGCCAAAAGAACCTACCAGATTGCTAGCATATCAAGCAAAACAGCCAAAACCACAAACGAAAGCTTCGGCGTTGAAACCCAGTGTCACATTTTCTGGCCCATCCCGTGGTATCGATTCATACTTTTCAAAAGTTCCGTCATCCTTAATCAAGGAACCTCAAGTTCCACTAGTATCAAGAACTAGTAGTTCAAGTAAATCTAGCACCCAGCACGAGACTCCAACATCAGCAAAGCCGGCTTCCACTCGACCTACGCCGCCTCAACCGCTATCTAGACACAACTCTACCTCCAAGGTACCACCGAAATCGCCTGCTCGACCCACTAAAACGGAAGTAAAATCTCCAGCAACGCCAAAGGATCATACTGCGACGCCGCCAATCAAGCGCAGACGTCTTATAGACACATTGGTTGCTCAAGCTGAAAGTAGCAGTGATTCAGAAAGTAATGCCCATAGCGATGAATCAGATATTGACCAGCCAGCTTTGGTGTCGGTCAATACAACACCTTCACGTCCAGTCCAGGATGCTCGTCGGTCACAAATACTGCGATGTGGATTAAGCATGCCATCTAGAGGTCCCCGCGTAACCTATGCGATGCAACGCTCGATTCTGGCCAACCCGAACGAGAATGACCCGAACCACGACCCTTTCGCTTTGCCTATTCTACCATCCATAGCTAGTCCTACAAAGGAGAAAGACTCATTTGATTTCGGCGATGGCCCCGAAAGCGACGATGAGGGTTTGGCAAAAGGCGCAATCCGCAGTGTCCACGAGTTACGCATGGCTGGTGCTAACAATCGGTTTGCAGACCAGATGGAGGATCTTTTTGATCGCGTTGGTGTACCCTCTCCTAATCCGACTTCCATGAGACGAAACGCACTTCTTGAGTTGTCTACACGCATAAAAGATAAAACATTCTCTCGCCAGTTCCGCGATAACAGTGCAGAGACCAGACTCTTCTCGAATATAGGACAAGAGACCGACATCGTTAGCGGGTTTGCCCTCATTGCTATCCTTCTTTCATTATTATCAACGTCATCTATGCCTCACCTTCTACCACTACTCCAAGAGCACAAGGCAGTGTTACTGCTGCAGCGTTTGCTCAGTTGCAGCGAAAGCATCACAGGACTGGCATATCAACGACAAACTAATCTTTCAAAAGTTGGTAAAAGTGCTGTTTTGACTTTGAAATCGGATATCATCAAGTTGCCTATCTGGAAGGGTGCATCAACTCCTAAAGATTTATCTCCCCGGACTTTGGCGCTTAAATTCATTGACCTTCACTGTAAACCTGTTGATATGGGACATTTTGTTGTAGCCTCGAAGCCTATGGGCGACAATCTTTTCTCTATTCTACATCAGTATTGCGATCATGAATGGCGGGAAGACGCGACTTCAGAAGATAAGCTAGACTGTTTATTGGCTGCTTCGGTTCTTGGTGCTCATGCCATGGGCTTCGAGTTATCCGAACTTGCATCTCACTGGAACGTGAACCACTTACCCGTGGTCATTGCTGTAGTGGAAGTGATACTCACACAGAGCAAGTTTGGGCCGTTTCAGCACGCAGTTCTCCGGTTGGCTTTGAACATGTCGAACAATAACCCTGGCGCGGCAACAGCTAGCGGTATAAGGGGTCTGTTCAAGAGTTTTGCAGCAGCTATCTGTACTACTTTTGAGGCCGTCAAAGAAACTCTTGGAAAACAGGACTTAACAAACGAGTTTTCATCGTTTACCAAGTTGGTATTGATGCTGGGCGCGATGATTAATTTCTGTGAACATTGCCCGCCAGTCCGTCATTCGGTTGATGATTGGGAAGACGAAAGATCTCCAGTCGATAGCCTTGTTGAGATCTTCGTTCAGAGCCACCTAGCCACGTATCAGGTAAGTGGCATCGTATCATATGTTTATCTATGTCTTCAAATAATACTAACAACGTCTTTCCTATAGGCTGACTCTGTCGAGAAAACGCAGCTGAACGTAGGTTTTGGTTATATATCAATTCTCCTCGCATATCTTTGTCTGTCGAGGTCCGTTCGTCGAAAACTGGAAGCTAGAAGCCCCGGCAAGGGCCTGTCTGATCTCAGTGACTCTGTAAGGGAGTTTATGATTCTGCAATCTAAGGTCGATGGCGGCCATGGAAACAGTGATCATATGGAACGGCTGCAAAATTTACTGGACGAACTGCAAATGGGAATCTAGATTCAAGTGTTGGATGCGGGCTTGTTCGCATCTATGTAGTTGCAGGAGGGTTTCTGTGTATTCTTTACCAACCTCTTCTCTATATCTTGATTTCTTCCCTTTTCCATCTGTTGTCTGTCTCGATGTTTTAAATTCCGGGTCGTTTGGTATTCAGTGTGCGAGGGATTGGTTTTGGTTTATAGTGTTTCAATTATCTAGATATCATGGGTTTCGTTTCCTCTTTATGTTATGACATTACGATTATCAAAGTTTCAATCGGCTCTATCCTCTTTTGATATTTTGTAAAGCTAGGACATAAATTGTTCCGCTCCGAACGTGGCGTGTATGATTGTCTTATTGAACGCGACCAGTGGCGGAAAAAAAAAGATACGGGAGACAGTGGTTGATAAAACTATGCTACTATCTAGTGGTATCAGCTAGCGAGGATTTGGTGGCAAAGGATAGGAGTTATAAGGAAGGGTCAGGTGCATAGTGCAAAGAGAGCTGTCGGCACGATGGAATTGATACGTAATGCGGACGGTTAGAAATGGGACATCCGAGCCGCAGCCGAGATACGTATTGTTGTAGGAGATAACGTAATACGTGGATTGAATATACTATATGCATATCTATAGTTATCTCTGTTTCGAGTGTTTATAGACGGTGTTTACCCATATTTTGTTCGTGGACAAAAATAGGCCATAGGCTGTCCGAAAACACGAGAGGCACAAGAGAACAGATAGCTCGCCGACTCAGGGCGGTCAAGCTAGGAAGCACTGAATCCGTCCACTAGTTCTAGAAGTCCGGGGTTCTAATGTCTGGTTAGCTTGAATTGCTCCTGAAATCTTAGATTTGGGCTGCATTGATAACCAGTAGTACGAGTCGGTGACTAGCACTGCGTAGTAGAAAGCGTAATATCAAAGCAACGATGTTAAGTTGGCGTAAGCTATGGTCTCACTTGAAGGTCTTGACCTCAGAAGATTGTATACTAGGCATGACCATGACACTATTGTCCAGCCAATATGATATGAGAATCAGCTCCAGGCGATAGTGCCCTTAAAAAGGGAGCTGCTTGCGGATCAAGAATTAAGATGGCGAGTCTATGTTTATGGCAGGCTTTAGGAGTTGTAGTTGATACCTTTTGAGGGGGGGGGGGGTGTGAGAATTATGCTAGGTACGTGCTAACACAGACAGAGAGAGGGAGAGCGAGAGACTTTTGAATTTGTTGCAGTTCATAGCTCTGTACTTCTTTGTGTTTTACATTTTATCCTGCCGCCCGCTCCAATCTTCCCTTGAAATTTCTCTGACTTCATATTTACCAAGTTCCTCGTGAGATTTGTTCTGCCGATTTTGCACCTTCCGTTCACGCTTTTTTCGTTCCCCCCTTCCCACAGTTTCTGCCCTTGACCTCTAGCAATAACAGAGAGAAAAAAGGACTCATATAGAGCCTAGTCAAGGAGCCTTGTCCAACTTCTGATCTAGCCTTCCTCCACCTATATCTGAGCTTCATACATCTCGCTTCACTTTGCGCACATTCACGCAATCGTTTTCCAGATTCTTTTTGCTTGAACCCCCACCAAAAAACTAGCCGGCATCCGAAACGCCTAATTGGTTTGTTTTACCTTTCAGGCATTGTTAGTATCAGAAACCATGGCCAAGCAGCGCAAGATGGCATTAGTAGGAAGCAGGTCCGTTGGTAAGTGACGCCTTTCTTTTCTTCCGCGTCATCTTGTTTTGATCAACATGATGCTTCCTGTCCTATCCAATGCGCAAGTTACCCAATATCGAATACATTGCAAGTGTGCTGTGCCTTGCATACCGATACATGGCTATCTATCTGTCAAGCTTCTAAAGCGCACTTTGATGAGATATATCCCGTTCTCACCCACACCTCATTAAGTGGCGCGATACGGAAGAAATCTTTGGTTTCTATTTGCTGTGAGCACTGCCCAACTAGCAATTCCCCATTGGATGATTATCTGGCCACCAATAAGCATATATATTGATCTGGTATAGGCTGCGCAGATTAGCAAGGTAGGCTTTGCCTCCGTCAATTAGTTATCAGCTTGTTCTGTTACTTCTTTACCAGCCCTGCACCAGGGCAATCATCTATCGTGCTCTATCTAGCAACAGTCAGTCTGCTTGCTGTTAGTACTCACACCGGTTATCCCGTAATGATTTGTTGGAAAAAAAAAGGCCCTTTGTTCTACATTTGTCTTATTCTTACGTTTTCCGCGATCGTAGTACATGACCACGGATAATGTGGACACCGGAACAAAATCTGACTTCTGCTGCATATAGAGTTTTGCCATCATTGGCGGATGTTCGCTTGGCTGATAAGAATGATGGATGCTAATCAAACTGTGTGCTACAGGCAAATCCTCTATCGCTGTCCAATTTACCGAGGGTCACTTTGTTGATAGCTACTACCCTACCATCGAAAACACTTTTATCAAGCCGCTGAGATTCAAGGGCCAGGAGTACCAGGCGGAAATTGTCGACACTGCCGGACTTGTGAGTGCAGCGCCGAAAGTGAATTATCAACATGTGACAGCGTATGACAGCTAACGTACATTAATCACTCAGGATGAGTACAGTATTTTAAACTCCAAACATTTCATTGGTACCCATGGCTATTTGATGGTCTACTCAGTAGCATCTCTTACTTCGTTTGAGATGATACAGGTCATTCGTGATAAGATTTTGAACCAACTGGTAAGATGCCATGAAGCCTACGTTGAAGCTTCGTTAGCAGGAACATAACTAATACTATAACATTTGTAGGGCACTGAAAACGTTCCTATCACCATCATCGGCAATAAATCCGATCTGCGACCAGAGCAACGGCAGGTGTCGGTTGAAGACGGCAAAAAGCTTGCTGAGAAATGGAATTGCGCGTGGACAGAAGCAAGCGCGCGGCATAACGAAAACATCACCAAAGCTTTTGAGCTAATGATCGGTGAGATTGAGAAGTCTCAAAGCCCAGATGAGCCAGCAGCAGCCCAGAAATGCATCATGATGTAAGGGGTAATTGCTTTTGTGCTTTCTTATTATTCTGTTATATGCCGCTTAGAAAATCTTTCAACTATTTCTACACATCCCCTTTCTCTTGCTTAACCAATTCATCTATTTTATAACTCTCGGAAGTGGCGCTTCTATTACTGCACTTCCGTATCTGCGCGCAGTCAGTATAACAGTGCATTACGCTCACTTTGCCTTTTCCACCGTTATCCTGCCCATTATAAAAACACCAGCTATATATTTTTATGTAGGTTTCAGGGAAAGCAGCACGAAACGATGCACGCAACGCATGGGGGTTACCTATGTGTAAGCTCTACTACTAGTTTATGCACTCCTGGAATCGAGGCGTATGCTAGGACAAGGAGAAACTCTTGACGCTGGTTGTCTCTGTTGACTCTTCTTACTATCGCCACTTGCAGAACTAGCCATCAAGATATTAGTAAGGCAATCTCAAGCCATACTCTCCGGCCACTTCTCTTTTGCCATCTTGTTTCTAAACTGGCATTACTGGCAACATAACTCATAAGCAGACAGCAGACAGCAGATCTATGTACATACCCTTCATAAGGCAGCCACAACAACTCTTGCCTAAATATTGAAACGTCCATGCTATGCATGTTATTGCGTTGCCGCTCTGTAATACACACGAACTCCTTGACTATAATCTCATATTCCTGAGCCGCTTTCTTGCCTTCTGAATGTCCCCTTTGATCTGCAGATCGCTTATACTGAGAAATGCCTTCCCAATTTTGTCGTTCTGTCGTGTCCTCCATCCAAATACCAAGCTGCAGGCTTTTTCGCCATCTCTTTTGGTCATCTCAATGATATGATTTTGCCTATTCCTATCTTCTCTATTTCCTCTCTTTCTCACTTTCCTTTTCGACTGGTTCTTTATTTGACTTTAATGCTATGGCATAAATGGGTGCATGAATGTGTCCACAAGAACAGGAATACCGATAATCGAAGATAGTATTTATCTAGCGAATCACGTATCTGTTTTCATTGGCATGCTTGAACTATACCCTTCTACTCTTTATCTATGAACTTTGATAGGATATTTGTATGTGCATGTCTTACTATATTAGACGCTAATGCCTGTGGCTTCAATGTTGTGCATGGCACATGTCTTAACATTGGATGTTTGCTTGACCTCAAGTAGATCGCCCTGCGACAGTCAACAGTCGATTAATATTAAATCTGCACACGGTGGCTTAGAAGGCCTTAAAGTTCTGTCCTGTAACCAGTTAAACGTACACACGCTCAGCGAGAGACGAACTCAAGATAATAGTACATGTCGATGTTATTAGCACTGTATTGTGGCCCCGCGCGAGGCTGTAACGGCGTCTATCCTAGTAGGATGCCCCTCCCTCTCTAATCTAGCTTTGTGTCCCCGCGCCATACAAGAAAGAACTGCTCCAAGGGTTACTCGTTTGGCGTAAATTGCGGAATTGCTGAGTCACCAAAGAAACACTTTTGATGTCTACTTGTTGCTGCTATACTAACTAAAACGACAATTAGAGGGCGAGTCGTGGTCTAATAAGGCATCAGATACTATAATTCGCGGCAGTCTACATTTGCTTCCAACTTAAATATCGTTTTACATCGTCTTCTATCTCTATCATTGCAAAACCTCCCAAACAATGCTCGATATCCAGGACTTTATTACTGAGCGGTTCGTCTTCACATGTCTACCCACATACCCCAGCAACAGCTGGAGCAGATCTAAATTATTTGGATCTAGATGCTAACGATCATGTCTATGAAGTGGTGGTAATCCCGAGGCCATCCGCGCCTCTCAGCGTGCCCGGTACGGTTATAGAAAACTAACAATACATTGTAATGAAACGTACCGCGAGAACTAACACCGCATAGTGGTGCCTCTGTCGAAATCGTCGATGAGATTATTGAGCTGTGGCAGGACCACCGCAAAAGTAAGTCTCGCAATACTATGTACAATATACAATCCTTGTTTTGTATTTGCGCTTTACTAACACGCTTTTCACTATTACCAGCTCTCTATGGTTCGTAACTTCTGCGCCTAAATCAAATTCTTGCAACCAAGAGCAAACCTCGACAGACTAATACAATATAATACAGCCGCTACCCAGATGGGCAGCAAGATCAACGCTGTCCAGAAGGAGATTGGTGCTAAGAAGAAGGCTAAGGAGAATGCCGATGAGCTTCTGCAACAAAAGGTAGCTCTGGAGAAAGAAAAAAAAGAGCTCCTGACAGCTGCGGAGGAGAAGCAGACCTCTCTGCGCAACAAGGCCAAAACCGTCGGCAACATCGTGCACTCCTCCGTCCCCGTCTCTGCAACCGAGGTATGGACCCTGTGATATTCGCGGTTGATTATATATATATTATGCTAGTACCATAAACTAACAACTGACTCCATAACCCTAGGATGATAACGAGACTGTCCGCACCTGGGCACCTGAAGGCTATGTCGTCGAGAAGCGCAACATGCTCTCCCACCACGAGGTTCTCGCTCGTCTGGACGGTTACGATCCCGAGCGTGGTGTCAAGGTCATGGGTCACCGTGGTTACTTCCTGCGCAAGTGGGGTGTCTTCTTGAACCAGGCCCTGATCAACTATGGCTTAGAGTTCCTACACAACAAGGGCTACACCCCGTTGCAGACCCCTCAGATGATGGTGAAAGACTGCATGGCCAAGACTGCTCAGTTGTCGCAGTTTGACGACGAGCTGTACAAGATCAGCGACGGCGAGCCCCAGAACGACAAGTACCTGATTGCCACCTCGGAACAGCCTATCTCTGCGTTCCACTCAGGTGAGTGGCTGCTGCAGTCTGACTTGCCTCTGAAGTACGCTGGGTACTCTACCTGCTACCGTCGTGAGGCTGGCAACGGCAAGGATGCCTGGGGTATCTTTCGTGTCCACCAGTTTGAAAAGGTCGAGCAGTTTGTGCTTACTGAGCCCGAAAAGTCGTGGGAAGCTTTCGATGAGATGATCAATAGCTCGGAGGAGTTCTACCAGTCCTTGGGTGTTGCGTACCGTGTTGTCTCGATTGTCTCTTCAGAGCTAAACAACGCCGCCGCTAAGAAGTACGATCTAGAGGCCTGGTTCCCGTAAGTAAACCCTAGATCATGTCTATATATAGATGATGTACTAACAAATCACAATTAGTCACCAGGGCGAATACCGCGAGCTTGTCTCGTGCTCCAACTGCCTAGACTACCAGTCGCGCGAGCTAGATATCCGTTTCGGCGCCAAGACGCAGACTGACGGTAAGTTTTGTGCTACACATATATGCATGAACTGTCAAGGATCCATTTGCTGACGCGTTGTCGCTACAGTCCGTATCAAGTACGTTCACTGCCTGAACTCTACTCTGACTGCCACGACCAGAACGCTGTCGTGCATCATCGAAAACAACCAAACTGCCGAGGTAAGCAATGAACAACATTTATTAAGCCATGATAAACTAAATTGACTAACCAACACCAACCCATGTACAGGGTGTCATGATCCCCGAGCCTCTACGCAAATACATTCCTGGTGCTCCAGAATTCATTCCATTCGAGAAAGAACTTGCCCCGGAGTCAGCCCCCAAGGCCTTGCCCAACCGCAAGAAATAGATGGTAAATATGAGCAGGGCATATGATCTGCCAAATGCATAAGAAATGAGACAATACAAAAGAATGAACCGAGACGCTATTTTATACATAAATAATGCTACACAAAGCGGAAAGACAAAGCCTGTGTCAAAGGGGAACGATGTCTCAACGAGCCGCCTATGTAAATCAGGGAACAGTGAGAAATATGGCATGAAAGCAGAAGAAAACATATCGTCTGCTTGCCATCTTGCTATCTAAACATGCTATGTATGTCGTGTGCCATTATTTTCATTTAATACTAAGCCTATGCTACATAACCGCCACTATAGTGCAATATGCATGGCGCCTATGAATTCGGAAGAGATACGCATATATACAAAGAGAGCTATTTACTGTTCTTGCAACTTGGCGACGGAATTTTAGCCTAATAATAGAGAAGCACGACTATGTGTTGGCAGGTACTATGATTGTATGATAATGCTGAGCCAAGATTTCCGCATAATTGTTACCCAACAGACAAACAATAAGGGGTAACTATAGGCCACTAGTTAAGAATTAAATCTTAAAAAAATTTCAACTTTTTTATTTTTTACCCATTACTCGATTAGAAGTGAACTATGCAGTAATCGGGTTGTTTCCATGGCAGAGTCTCGTGAACGAATCGTAAGAGGGTAAAGCAGGGTTATATATGCTGCCCAACAATAGCACTGGCCTGAAAGAGTCGAGAGGAAGGATAGCAAGGCTGCTATATAGCTACATATCTATATCTGCCATCTGCCTAATTGTATCTTTACCCTCATCAACTTAATTATCTCTCTGCGTTCCAAGGTCAAAACATCACCTGTTGCGTTCGTATTGATGTCCCGCGATCCTTGCTATTTTCTCTGTCTTGTTTCTGTTTCATACGAATGAACGAAAATACGGTTACCCGAAAGATAAAGGCCCTCTTCAGTTTGCGATAGAGCCCGTATATTACTATAAGCTCCTCAACAAGCAAAGAAACACCTGGTATCTTTTGACTCTCGTTGGACTGGCTTTACGTCGTTTTATCAGCCATCCTCTTGGCCGAAGATAACTAACGGCATGTGCACATATATATGCAGTACTACAACCATTTTCCACGTTACTTACATGCACCGCGGCCATTTCAGCCCATCGGAGACAACAATAGGTGCACTTTGCCCTTCGGACCGTTTTTGAATTTATTTGTCGTGAGTTTCTGGTGTTGACATCTTGAATCCAACTACGATTAGGTTTGCCCTAGCAGCAAGTCGCTATCAAGATCAAATCTCTACTCCCCGTTCACGATGGACGACTTGATATACCCTAGCCAATCAGCACTGCTGCTCGAATGCCCGCTGTGTGGCCTCCAGGGGGTTGAGCATGAGATTCTCGTTGTAAGTGAATTCAAACCTGGAGAACTGATCGCATTGACCATATTTGGTTAAGTTGGTGGGTGAATAGATTTATCATTTGTTAGGTCGCGAAACAATTTAGCTGTAGAATCCCTGTTGTTCTTATTATAACTAAGCTACCGCTAGTACACAAAATGCTAAGGGCGGCCCTGACACGCTCTAGCTTCGCGAGAAAGAGTAATTATGGTCTAGGTGCTTTGCGACGAAACTGTATACAAGAAGTAGTATTCCTATTTTGCATGAATACTTGTGCGCTAATTACTAGCATTCTTTTTTTCAACTATTAGCATATACATTCAGACCATCGAGAACTCGACATTGTTGATAGTTCGTCATCTTCACTTCTCCAAACATCGTCGATCTCTAGAAGAAGCCCGCCACTTTTGCCGCGCAGACCGAGCACCGAGACACAGTACTACAGCCGCTATAGACACAATAGCCTTAGCCCTGGGCATCACCCCCATCAGCATTCATCTCGCAGATTAAAGGCGCAAGATGTCGATGACCTAGTCTTCTGTCCCGACCCAGATTGCGATCACATTATGTCACCGAAAGAGATGATTGATCATTTACAATTGCATCGCGAACAAGATGCCCTTAACGCCGAAGAATTCTACCAGGCTACAACCTACAGAGGACTTGACAAGGGTTCCTCTCGGTCGCGTCGGATACGGAGTAGTGCTGAGCAGGAACCAGAACAAAAACGTAGAAGTCGGCACCGTTCAAATACAGCTACTCATGATACCAGCTATCGTCGCACAAGTGAACATTCTGCTACGCCTCCTATCACCAAAGATTATGTGCACAGCCAACACGAGAATCGTCAAGAATCGTACCGTTCAAGAAGTCAGCCAGTTCGTCGGGCACGTGAGCCTAATGATCTAGAGCGCGAGCGAGAACGTGACTACGACCGGCGAAGAGAGAAAGATATCAAATCGAAAAAGAGTAATGATGGTCATAAGAGCCAAATCAAGTCCTTAGCCCGACACTCCGATGTCTCGGAAGAGCCGCGGGCCATGCGATTCATTCGCTTCCTCCTCCAACCTCGGCAAACATATCGTTCTTCACTCGGTATTACGTCAACTCCTGTAAAGGCTTTCTCAACACGAGCCTATGACCAGAATCCAGCATCGGATACTTCAACTTCCTCAGACAGTGTGCGACTGCCTACCACCCAGTATAAAAGACTAGGTACTCGCGAGTTAGGCATATACGCCTTCGAGAGAACCATGCCTTCTTGGACATCCAAGTTACTACTAAGAAAGGGGACTGTCGTGAGGTATAACATGGTAGATGCGTTAGAAACACATCTAAATCGTAGCAAGACAACCGAGTTTGCTTACTTGTGTCATCCAGGAGTGCAACAAGTGTTCAAATTACGCCGAGAAGGTCACTTTTGTGGCTATCGCAACATCCAAGCTATGTCGTCGTATGTGATAGCATCAGGCGGACCCGGTAGCCAAGTGCTTGATGATAAAATTCCCTCTATCTTCCAAATTCAAGAGTACATAGAAAGTGCATGGGACGCTGGTATCAATTCACATGGTCGAATCGAGACTGGCGGAATCAGGGGTTCACGAAAATATATTGGCACATCGGAGGTAAGAAGGGACATGGAATAAGCATGAGCATTCAATTATCAATCACTTACTAACCATTGTGCGAGCTTAGGCGGAAGCCATGTTTACCTTCATTGGTAGAACCTGCTACACTCTTGGTTTCTTAGATGTCGACAGAAAGAAAACCACCAAGCTTTTGCTTGATCACTTCCTGCAGTACTTTTCACAGGGAACAAATGAAGTCAGATCCAAAGTTCGCACAACAAGACTACCACCAGTGTATCTTCAAAACCCCAGTATGCGGCACTTTTATTTCCCACTAGTCCGACTCTAACGGTATAACTAACGTGATGAACCACGCAAACAGGCCACTCCATGGTTGTTGTCGGAATCGAAAGAAATACGGACGGGAACCTCAATCTTCTTGTCTTCGACCCCAAGTTCTATGACTACGAATACTTTGATGCCTTAGCAGCAAGTCACTCATCTTCTTCTAGCCAAGAATTTCTGGATCTGTACCGTCGTGGGCCGTCTTATCATCGCCGACATGCCCAATTCGAGACATTGCAGTTCAGAAACGAAATCACTGCATCTTAGAAATCACGTATTACTAAGCTAACGTCATCCTTTCTCAATATTTTGTAGCGAAGGACCATAAGAGCTTTCTTTGGTTATTGTACTTTTATGTAAGCAACATTATGATGTTATGAAAACCTGCGCATGAATAACGTGGGCCTATGATGAGGCGTTCTTCTCGTTGAACCAGGTCTGGAGCTTCTGTAAAGCCTTTCCACGATGGGAGATGGCGCTTTTCTCGAGCTTGTCCATTTCGGCATATCTGAACCAATCAATTAGTTAGTAATTCAAGACTCGTCATCTATTGATGCACGAAAGGAAACTTACGTGCGGCCTTCATACTCAAACCCGGCATCCCAACCTATGATGAGAGACTGTTAGTCTTATTGCGTTGAGGTATATCCAGTAACTTCGTTCACTGTACCGAAAGAGGTTGGGCCGCGAGGCTGCACAAATTTGCCGGCAGTTCGGCCTTGGAACAAGAGAACCTCCTGGCCGGGACCTTCACAGTAGCCGAAAGTGCAGATGGCCTCGGCACTATTGTCCTCAAAGCCAACAAGCATCCTGTTGAGGCCCTCGAAACCAACAGACTGGAAGAACCATTTGCTGTTTAAGACGATGTCGATGTTAATAGTATTTTTCTTACGCGAGAGCTGCGCTCCTAACGTATATAGAATGTAGAAATTGGATAAAGAGTACTCACATATAAGGGCCCGGAAGGCCGTTTAAGGCATTAAAAGCCAGAGCTGTGTCTTCGACCAACACGGGACCGCCAACCTAATCAAATTACCAAGATGATTAAGTATGACCAACTTCAACGACGGAAAGAATTTTCCCTCGCAAGAAGAAAGCGAGAACTTACGATATCAGCAGCCTTGCGGCACTTGGCAATTGTTACTTCATCTAGAGTACCCTGAATCTCTTCCAGGTCGATAGCCTGGCTCGTCACCTGAATGCCGGGTTCAAGCACAAGCTTGACTTCACGTAGCTTGTTGGCGTTGCCAGTGATAAAGTTTAGAACTGGGGCAGACATTCTGGTAGAGTGAGAGCAGTGGCTTGGAGAATGGGAATAAACTGTTGGTTGAAAGAGCGGTTTAGATTATTAGGAGGTCAGCGATGGGAAATATTGGACGCTTACTATGTTTTATGTAAGAAAACTAGTTTGCTTACCTTGTGAGATTCGAAACATAGGCTGAGAGAGGTTAACCCTAAACATATGAATCTTCAACCAAGCTTTTGTTTGCTTGTCGACAAGTCAACAGTCACGTAACATTATCTTTAGTCAATTATTACTTAGTCGGAACACCTTTTATAAGTTTGTGATGACAACAAGACCAGAGATACTTACAATCAAAGCAGGCACTTTTGCTATGTTCATCACTGATTGGCGATAACGATGCTAACTGGACAAACTGCCCCGCTATCACCAATATAGCTATATAGGCTGTAGGCTGTAGGCTTTGATGCTGAAATATGCATCTAGAGGGGTTTCTGGGGGTTGATATATATGCAGTATCATCACATTAGACACAATCAGAGAGATATCTTCCTAACATTGACTTTGTTCGGCATATCCTAGTTGTATTCTTTGGGTTCATCTACCATGCTGCCAGCTAATTAAAACCCTTGAATCTAGAATACGCTTATTGTCTTCTCAGTACTCGTCCGTCCCATGTTTCTCATAAATGTTCGTTTTTGTGATAATCCCCAGTCTCTCTTCTGACTTTTTGCTTCATCTGTTCCGATTTTCACTATATTTATGCTATTCCTCGGCGACACCATTGTCCTTCTGCCAATTCTCCATCCACGTGACTAGCCTATCCACATTCTCTTCCATCTCCTCAGTCGTCTGGCTCTTCAACTCAATGACTATATTCTCATCAAAGCCCTCGCGTGCCTCGTTGATCAAGATGTCCATCAACTCAGAATCTAGATTCTCCTGTAGCTTAGACTCTGCATACTTGCGCGCCTTGAGGCGGTCATAGAGCGTCTCGGAGTCAACACGGAGTACAACGACTAAGTCAATCCAGCTCTCGGGAAAAAGATCACAGGCGTGCCAGTCGATGATGTAGCCGCCCTGCTTGACGTCGTCCTCGATAGCATCTAGAAGCTTTATAGTGTTTCAAAAGTTCGTGTTAGTCATGCATATAGCCAAGCCGAAGGTTGAATATCTCAGTAACTTGCCTTGTCTTCATCTACAATCAAGCATGAACGCTCTTCGTCATAGCCATCGTGGCACTCCTTCTCCTTGACAACTTGGTTGACAGACAAGTGCTTCAGTCCAGTTCTTTCGGCCAACATCTCACAGTGAGTGGTCTTGCCGACACCGGGCGTGCCTGTAATGATAATATTCGGCTGTTTTCTTGACATGACTGGTGTGCTTCTTGTATATTGGTGGGTTTCTTTTGGGGGGAGGGGGGGGGGTGTAGTGACGTAAGGGACGACACACTGCCTATTTCACAAGGGTTAAACACTGCCGATATGACTTCCAATTATTGTAGATATCCTACTATGACCAAATGAGCAGACAAAAAGAGAAAAGCGTCTAAATGGATGGCTAGTGTCTGATTACTGAGATCTTGAATTCGTGATAAGTAACGAGCTTGCAAATTTTTAGCGTCGTCTCTGCGAAGGAATTGACAGGACGCAGGAGCCCGGTGGCCGCTTCTAGGAATTAGCTGGAGGTTAAATCAAAAAGTGGTACCTGAGTTTAGTCATCTCTTGCCACAAAGATTCCCGTCTGGTTTATCGCGGACTATTAAAGCAAATCACTGAGAACTTGAATACAATTCTATAAGAGTTGTTTTTTCTATAGATATTAAAACTGTATATAAAATAACCCTACTCTGGATCTATTTATATACAGACCCACGGCAGCTTCGCCTGCCTCTATAAACCCAAGAAGATATTGAACTCTCTATCTACCGGCGAACCATCTAACATCTACCATCTACACGAGAAACACTACGTGATATCTAATTTTTTTTTCACTTATCATATTTCGTTGCTTACAGGACACAGCAAAGCACAGCAAATCGAGCAAGAGAATAGAGAAGAAAAGAAAGAGAGAACATGACAGACATAAAATAAGAAAAGGGATCAGAATAAGCAAAATCAATCCAATAACACGCTTAAATCCAACCCTCCTCCTCATAAAAAACATGGCTTCTTTCATGATACCATACGACTTGGAAGACAGAACAAACAGTAGAAACTTAACGAAGAAAAGAGACAAAAAAACGCAACACATGGCGACAACAAAAAAAGGAGTATGGAGAAAGAAGATCGACAAGAAGAAAATAAAGAAGAAAGGAGAAAGGAAGAGAGAAGGGGTACTAGAAGTGGCGGAGGTAGGAAACGAAAGAAGAGGAAGGAAAACCTATGTAAATGCCAGCAAGTAAAAGAACAAGATAAAACCAACAGACGCCAACCAGACAGAGTGCTAGTAGCTACCAGTCGAAATTCGTAACAGCATCTGAAATGGCGCTTGCCACAGATACGTCGACCGGGAAGCTAGATGCCCAAAAGGAAAGAAGATGACATTATGTGAGTATCGGGTCGCCAAATTGCATGCGGGTCACCGAGAGCGGTACTAATTCTCGGCAAGAACAGCTTCAGCTTCTTCGGCCGCAATCGAAGCGTTCTCGTCCTCATAGTCGCCCTCCTCGGCAAATTCGAGCTTCTCCTGCTGGGCAATGGCCTGCGCGGAGACAATCTCGGCAAGACGCTTGAGGCGAGGGGTTTGGAGCCCTGTACAAATTAGTTAGCATGTAGCTCAAATGACGTTAATTCTTCGACCTTGTATATGGCGCGATGTTCCTTACAAGAGGGAGTGTAGGTCTCTAAGGCTGTGATCACACGGGGCTCGGCAATCTCGTACGGGCCACTGTCCTCCATGTCGACCGCTTGCAGTAGCAGAACGTCGCTCTTTTCCGTAACCTTGGAAGCAACGGCCTTCATGATCTCGCCATTGATAGGCTGCTCGTAGTCGGCGACAAGGTACTGGTTTAGAAGCTTCTGGATCTGATTAGGAGACAGCCTGTAGAAAGATCGTTAGTATCAACCCTGCGAAGCTTAGTTTAGAACAAGGTGCTATGATACTTACATCCAGCAGATATCTTGGATAATCTCAATATCATTTAGAGTGGCCTTCTTAAGCTGCAGAAGCTTGGTAGCTTGCTGTGAGACTATTAGTAACAAATCTATGTTGTTTGTTGATGAAGCTGGCTTTACGTACCATAAGATGTTCTAGCTGCAGAGTACCCTCGGGCATGTCGTGGCCCTTACACCACTCCTCGATACGGGTAATGTTGTAGTTAATCTGCAGTCCACGCTTCCATGACAGGAAATTACGACGCATCAGCAGGTCGTTGAAGGCTGTCACGCCGACCAGGCGCAAAAGCTCAGTAATAGTCTGTGTGATGATGCTGTCCTCCAGGTAGTATGCCTTCATGGCACGGAACACACCGTTAAGTAGGCTCAGAAGGTTGTCCATGGTGTACGCAGGGACATTGTTGGCAAGGAGTTTTCCAAGAAAACGGTTGCCCTCATTAGTGACGAAACCAGGTAGTGACTGAGACTCAATGATAGCAGGAATAATCATCTTGTGCATCTTCTTCTTTAGCACCTTCATCCAGGTGTGGTAGATGTTGAACTCCAGGGACTCCAGGTCATGCTTCACTATCTCAAGAAGACGGTCATACTCATAGTTATCAGACTTCTGAGCCTCGTACCAATCCTCAGCCAGGAAGACGAACGAAAGCATCTCATGTACGTTTGACAGCCAAAAGGCACCAGGATTAATGGCTTCGTCGCCATCGTACTTCATGACCTCGGCCTGGATCGACTGCATGACATTGGCTAGGAAACGCTCCGATTCCTTTACAAAGCCATTGTTCCACATTTCTGATGTGACTAGGTTGATGAGGTATGAGGGGAAGAGAACCTCTTTATCTGAGGGGGATGGGGTGTTGTTGGGTGAAGGCATCTTGAGGTTGCGGATCAGGCCAACTGTGACTTCGTCGTTCAGGCCATCCTCGTCAGAGAGCAGGGTCTCCAGCTCCATCTCAATGTTATCGACAACAGGCAGCGGGTTGCGAGCTGCAGCAACAGCCATCGAGACAGGACGCGGGTTGTATGCAGCGCTAAACCGATCGCTCAGGCCCATGTCAACACCGGCGCTACGACGCTTA
This sequence comes from Endoconidiophora laricicola, assembly GCA_001640655.1. Lineage (NCBI taxonomy): Eukaryota > Fungi > Ascomycota > Sordariomycetes > Microascales > Ceratocystidaceae > Endoconidiophora > Endoconidiophora laricicola. The sequence goes on along the minus strand of LXGT01000064.1, from coordinate 73,644 downwards.
GGCTTCTTACCAGACACGAGGTTGATAAGACCATTGGTAGATGCCGCGTTGGCGCCGTTCGCATCCGCCGCAGCGTTAAAAGCGCCGGCGCGCTTGGCCTGCTCCAGCTGTTCCTGCAGTTCCGAGAGTTGAGCGCGGAGTGTCGAGTTCTCCGTTTCACGGCGGGTGCTTTCCTCTTTAGTGTTGTCCAGCTGCGAGCTGGTGTTTCGCAGGTCTTCGCGCAGCACACGTTCCTCCTCTTGGAGGCGCTTGATATTGCTAGTTGACTCCTCAAAGCTCGTTTGCAGCTTGTGGAACTCTTCTTCCATGGCTTGCAGCCGGGCAACGGCAATACCGGCCTGGTTAGCCTCGGTTTGCAGCTCTTTTGTACGAGCCTCGAGGGTGTTGTGACGGTTCTTCCAGGCCTTGATCTGAGCCTCGTAGTTTTCAACCTTCTCCAAAAGTGTCTTGTTTTGGCCCTTGGCCGTGCCCAAAGACTGAGTCAGCTCAACGACCTTGTTTTCTAGCTTGTACGAGATTTGCTTCAGATCACGGGCCTCTTCGCGTATCACCTTATAATCACGCCGAGTCGTCCGACCACGCCACAGACTCTGGATGATAACAACCTTGCGTCTGTACTGGCGCCAAGTCCGTTTGCCCCGTCTTGATCGCCACACACGCTGGATGATTAGAGCGGCATTGCCAACCCGTGTCTCCATGATCTCACGACGGCGCAGATAACCCTTGATGGAAGCCTGCACCTTAATAACATTGTTACGGATCTCCTGGAACTTGATACGCTGCTTGTAGCCCCTCCACACTCTTTGGATCGTGGTAGCAGCCTTGACTGTTCTCAGTTCCTGGGCCTGCTTACGAGCCATATGGCCACGAGTAACACTCTGCAGTTTAATGATAGAATCACGTAAACGCAGGTATCTTTGGCGGTAGTACTTGGCACGCAGGTTCTTCTGGATCAGAATAGCACACTGGTTAAGGCGACTAGTTCTTAGATTTTCCAGGAATGCCAGCATACCAGCACGGAAGAAGATTTTGGTCAAACCCATCTGATACTTGTCCAGGCCCTTTCCAGTACTAGTGCCTAGTGCCTTGGTCAAGATAGCATTGGCCATATCGCGAATCTTAGAAGTCCATTCGCTAGAGGGAACAAGCATGTAGTAACGGAGAGCAAACTCCTCGTATGTCCATCTTGTGGGGTAGCCAGCGCACGATATACGGACAGTTTCGAGAACACCGCAAGCACGAAGCTGACTCAGAACCATGGGGCCTTCAAACTTCCACGCTTGCTTGCCTTCGTTGGGCTTGATGCAGCGAATATAGTGTACATCGGTGTTGTTGATGGTGTTCATCAGCTCAATCAGAGACGAACGGAAGATACCACCTAGGGTAGGCTTGCGGTTAACAGCCACACCAATCTTACGACCAGCAACAGCCTTGACGGCATTTGAAGAAGCAGAAACAACATCCTTTTCACGCACAGCCAGCGCGGCGTCTAGAACAGAGCGAAGGAACTTGTTGGTAGTGGCCTTGAGGACAGCCATGTGCTCATCGGGAACGGTATCACGGTTCTTCTCCAGGAAGCCCTCGGACTCGTAGGTAACGTCGACAGCATAATGACAAACAGTGAACGAAGACTTTCCAAATCGCGGCTTTTTGTAGAACTTATGCTTGCCGCCATAGTTTAGGTGAAGCTTGTTTACAAAACTGTCATCAGCACCCATAGGTAGACGAGACTCTTCATCCAGCAAAGACAAGATGCCAAGTTTACCCTCGATTAGATCAATACAGGGCTGGTTATCGGAGAAGTCAATGAAGGTCCAGTCAATCTGCTCTTTTAGGTATTCATCTTGCTCGAGCTTAAAGACGTGCTGGTTAAATTCTTGTTGCAGCTTTTCATTTGCGTAATTGATGCAGAACTGCTCAAATGAGTTCTTGGCAAAGTGCTCGAAACCATAAATATCTAGGACACCAATGAAGGAGTTGACACGTCCTAAGACTTCTTCAGTGGCCAAAGATCGGTTGATAATCTCAACCAGCCAGTCGAACAAGCTAGAGTATATGTACTTGGCAACTGAGTCCCTGACGACAATAGCCTGAGCCTGGGTCAGGTTAGAGACAATCTTCTCGCCACGGGTGACAAGCTGCTTCTTAACAATCCAGCGGGAGAATTCAGCGCCATTGACTCCGAGTATAGAGCAGGCCGTAACTACTGAAGGCTCGTCGGCAGGAAGCACACTATCATTACGTGAGGCAGTAATTTTGATGTTACCGAGGTGCAGCAGACCAGCTAGCAGCTTGAATATCTCTTCTTGCTGGGAGCTGTCGATACCAATAGTCTTGAGTGAGTCTTTGGTAGCCTTAAACTCGGCGACGTCATCAACACCGTCAATAGTTGGGCAGTTACCCTGATTCAGGTATTCGAACTGCTCGATAGGTAACAGGCTCAGCTCCTGGCGTTGCTTGTCGGTAGCACCAAAGACCAGTTGGTAGAAAATGTGGTAATTGCGTTCCTTCAGGGGCTGGAAAACTAGACGGGAGCGCTCCAGTAGATATGTACGGATCTTGGCACCGATAATGTCGGTCTGCTTGTCAAACATAATCTCAATGTACTTTCCGAAACGTGAAGAGTTGTCGTTTCTGGTTGTCTTGGCATTACCGAATGCTTCCATGATAGGGTTGGTAGCGAGGATCTGTTCCTCAGTCTCACTCATGTCGGCATTGGCTTTTTTCAAACGACTCGGGCTGTCGGAAGTCTCTCTGGTAGCAAAGTAACGCATGATGTACTTGGCACTAACTGTCTTTCCGGCACCGGATTCACCAGATACAACGACAGTTTGGTTCTTGCCGCTTCGCAGCATATCCATGAAGGCTTCTTCGGCAATGGCAAACAGATGTGGAGCCTGGGTGGCACGCTGCTTACCGGCGTAAACTTGTACCATGCCAGGGACATATAGAGATTCGACGCGAGCAAAGGGGTTCGTGGCGATTAGCACGATACCGGAGTATGTGTAGATTTCCTTTTGGAGGTATCGGAGACGAATTGCCTGAAGCACTATATTGAGAAAAGGTGAGGGTCAGCTAGTTGTATCTTAGAGACGACTTACAAGAATAAGCTTGGAAAGCCAGGGAAAGGATGTTGTAGTTCATACCAGCTGGTTCGTTAAGATGTGACAAGTTAGTCAAATCATCGCTAGCTTCTAACATAGCTGGATTCATGAGTGGTGGCAATGACTCGTGGCCATCGCTCTGAAGGGCTTTGGCGGTGACAACCACATCTTTAGTCTATATGGCAGTGTTTAGTTAGTTAGTATTTACGTGTTTGCTAGTGGTTTTGTGTTTTCCCCCTCTTTCTCCTCAAGTAATAAGGGTGGATTTGTGTCGTAAAAACAGTTTGAACGTACCTCGCCATTCTCAAGCTGGAATGTGAGCTTCACGTTTGTGCCTTCCTCTGTTTTAGAGATTAGCTCAGAAGCCACCCAGCCCTCGGTGACATCAGGCTGCCAGGCCCGAGTACCGACTTCGTAGTTCTGGGCCATGGTGATGGTGATGAGCTGCTAATGCTCTCGAGTCCGAAGCTCAACAGACAAGACGCAGCGCAACAAAGGACAGCACAGCTATCTATTGATAAGATGGATGAGTCGTAGATCAAATGTTGGCTCTGGGAAAAACGAAAAAAAGAAAAGAACAAGAAGAAAAGGGGAGAAAAGAGAGAAGAACAGAAGAACGATATAGGAGGGGACGCTCTTTTTTTTCTTTCTTCGACGTCCGTTCTGGAATACCCAGAGCTGAAATGGATGGAAGTGAGGACGAGAAACAGAAAAGGCAGAGGAGAAAAATGTAAAAGAAGTGCCAGCGCAACACAACGAGGGATCCGGGATTTGATTCTAGATCAGAACTAGGGTCGTCTTGACGTAGTGAAAGACAAAGTGGGTGGCCGCCTGGTGGGTAGTAGTGTCGTAGTAAGGAGAAGAACAGGATAGTTCTCTAGGATAGGGAGAGCGAGAAAAAGCGAGTGAGAAAAAGCGAGTGAGTAGAGACGACGACAGAGGTTCGTAACGGACGCCGACGCAGGTGGTTTGTTATGTAGTTAGGTGGTCGAGCAGAAGGCGTAGTGGTATTGGAAGGGCTGCAATGCCTTAAAGTCAGAGCTTCGGAAAACAGCCAGGGGTTGATGGGAGCAGGATCTAGCTAATATAGTGGTGTAGATTAGAGCGCGCAAGCCTAGGGCAATTGGCCGACGCCAGTACACTGGATGGATGAATATGTCGATGCAACGGGCCCTCGATGTCAAGTTCGAGATAGAAGAAGCCGAATTGAACAGAGGCTGAGGTTCGGCGAGGCTGAGCCGGCGAGGCTAGGCCGGCGAGCAGACGGAAATTAGCAACTATTCAGAGCTCACTGGAGTTTGGCAATTACTGCAAGCCCGTAGCAACCTAGATGAGGCAGAAAGCTGTGCGCTGTAATACAGCGGCTTTAGATACAAATACAGAAGTACAGTGATGCTTACTGGCGGCGCTGTTATAGCGATACATACATCTGGACTAGAGCCCCGCACTGCCGCTTGTACCTGGAAAAGTTCTAGCTAACAATTGCCCCAGGCAAAGCTCCCTTTCCTCGCAGCTTCCCTCACCCACCCCTAAACTAGAAAAGAGCTCGGGCCCACTTGACCCCGCCTGATTGGCCAGGATCGGCCGTGACCGCTTCCTATAAAGCAACGCCAGCAACTAAAAGAACATCTCAGTGCCGCAGCCAAATTCGCTCACAGTTGCTTTGTATCGCCAATTAGCATGGGCTTTGTACATTCAGAGACAAAATGTCATATCATCACTTTGGCGGGCATTGTGGTGGAAAAGAATGATGTTTAGTGGTATCGTCTTATACTAATTGTCCAATGGCTCTTTAGTCAAGCTAAAAGGCTTCACAATGGGGGTCCTTCGGCTACTGCTACACCGTTTGGTCTGGACAAATAAACACAAGAAATAGGGGGATCCCATTACAACACTATTGCTAACGGACTGATAACAAGAAACAACAGACAGAACACGCTTTCTGTGCTCGTCAAACCCAAAACAGCTGCTAACAATCATATAATTTCAATAATGTACTAGGTAGACTCTGTTAACAATGGCGCCACTCTAATCTAGTCTGCTCAAACAAACAAGGAAAATCAACAATTGCTAGATATCAATCACATATCAAATCTACATTAGTAATGTCGCTCTTCCCCTTCCATCGAAATTAGAGCAGAGACTTGGCACCAAACGATGACCATGACTTCGAACAGTTTACCAGCAGAGCACAGACACTTTCTTGCACGTTCTCTTGCAAGTCTAGCGAACCCACAGACCCTAATCACAATGACATCGAACGCGATGAAAATAGTAATATAATAATAACACTACTGTCCAGTATAACACCACATTTTCTATCCGCAGCTGTATTGACTTTCTCGCCATTGTTTCTTTGTTCCTTTGTTATTATCACTGTAGCTCCTAGCACACTACCAACACTACTAGACTGCGTGTGTCGTTGTCTCGCCACTCACCCATGTATAGCACATGCATATCGTCCTGTCATTCATTCTACTATACGGGCTGATGCTGCGAGGATGAACACGGCTGTACAGATTTGCTGTCAAATCGTTCCCCTTTTCCCTGCTTTTTATCCTGTACTTTGTCGCTGTTGCCCCCGATATTATGGCTTTGGGTGCAAAACCTTTTTTTTTTTTTCACCAGAGTGCCGACATATTAATACAGGGCTAATCTGCAAGAAAGACAGAACATAGCAGCAGCACTTTTCCCAACAGAACTTTATCTATCATTGTATACCAGTACCTGTATGTACATACATAATAACATGCTTTTTACTTACCCAGGCCTGCTGCCCAGATACTAACAGGTATCCCTAGGCCCTAGTTATGTTCCAAGTTGACAAGATAGAAGTGGAAGTAGAAGCAGACCCTAGAAGCTAGCAGGCATCTACTGACCTGTCTTGCTGTCATCTTGCACCTCCAGGGTCACCCCTCCCTAGCAACGGCTGTTGTATTCCCAAGATTCATCGAGTCTTGCGTTGTCGGCAAACTAAAAAAAAATTCAGTCATGACGAGATAAGAACCAAATCAGTAAGGTCTTAGTCTTCCCCGGTACCTGCCTGCTGTGTGCTAGAGTGAGTATAGTAATCAAAGACATTAGAAAGAGAGACATTATTGGCCCAGCTCGGAGATGGCAGAGGGGCAGAGCTAGGCTCAAACACATCTGAAGTAAGAAAGGAGCCAGAGGTTCTCTAGGGGAAGAAGGCAAGATTGAAACTTAAAACATATCTAACATTACAAAATTGTTGGCAAATGTGCCTGTATCACGGTACGTTAGTAGGTATGTTTACTAAGAAATCATACTTATAGCACATGTAATACATGTGCAGTTCCTTCTACCATGAAGTTCACCGCCAGATATCAATATAGTGATAGTTACCAGACGACAGCTGCTAAATATGATATGAAGCAAGGTAATCAGTAGCATAGCACACAACGTATCCATGGGTCATTTGCCATCATAACCTTGTAGGAAGGCGACAGGTAATAAACGAAAGAAGACCTCATAAAGAAACAAGCTCCCTCCCTCCCGCTATAACCAGGCTAGTTAATCGACTTTCCCGACGCTAAATATCAGGTAATCAACTATCTCGGATATCTTGTTCGCTTTGATCAACCATTTTCTGACCAGTCGCAACAAAACCACTACGTAGTACTAGTATTGAATTGGTAAGATCGACTACCTGAGTACCCTCTAACTACTACCCAGGATAATCTTTCCAGCCTTTCTTCTTCCTCCTCCCCTCAAGGACGAACATGTTTCTGGGGTTTGCCTGTGTAAGCAAGGGGTTTGGCTATCGTGGAAAGAATCAAGCTCGGCGGTAGTGCCAAGTATTAGTAACATGACTAGCTCTTTTCTATCTCTTTCTAGACGGACTAGTTTATTTAAAGAGTACTGATATTGTGTAAATTTCAAGCCGCTTGCAGTCCTTCAATACATGATAATAATAGAAAAAGTTGTGCTGAGTATATTGGCACATAAAAGATGAACTAATAGTAGCCATGCATATTGTTGTTACTACTACAACTTTAATCGTTTGAAGAATCCTTAGTTCGCCCGTTATAAAGTTATATCTGGATATAGCTCGAAGTAGTATAAAACACATACAAATCCTAGTAGTTATAACAGGACACCGTGATATGGGCATGATGCGCAAATGGTCTTCCGGACCCGACTGTGTTTTCTAGCTTATCTTTTGCTTCGGTCTGATCCATTTGTTTGTATGCTTCTTAGACAATAAGAATTAATACATGAGTAATATATAGTAACAACAATGAAAGTAAGAATTAGTAAGCTCTGTGGCCGTGTATCAAACGATCTCCTAATTGTCAGAGAAGGCTGTCGAAACAAACCACCGCTTCTCACTCCCATGACGGGTTAGTGTAATGTTGCTAGATAGGGAGGGGACTCGATACTATGAAGTCACATCATAAAGTTGAAACCATAATCATGGTAAGAATAAGTGTGATTATATAAGAAGCCTCCATATTCTGGTCTTGAAGAAAATGGAAGGTTCTCTGAAAGGATGAAAGGGGGAAAGATAAGCCATTAGACAGTCAACAATAGCAGTAGACGATAATTTTGACAGAAAGCAGACAAACAATAGAAAAATAAACGCCATTATGTTGATTTTTGAATGTTCCTGTACAACCTAACTTGGAAGGTTGTGCTGCTACGCCGAAGGTCGTCCGCATCAAATGGTAGGGTTGGGTAGACCATGCTAGGGTTAAACAGCTATAATTTTTGGTATCGCTTAAACATTGGTAAGGAAAGGGTCATCATAGTACTTTTTGGGTTGGCTTAGTACAAGATTCTGGTCAGGATGCGAGCTATAGATATCGTTAGTACAGATGGTTAATGGGTAAATGTAAGTTCGATAAAGAAAACTCACAAGACAGAGACTCGAGGCTGGTTAACAGTTCCTTCAGATCAGACTGCTTAACGTCGCTGACATCAGCCATTAGGTAGGCAATGTCGTCCTTGGAATCAGAGATCTGTTTGTCGACGTTGTGCTCACCTAGAATCTCGTTGACTAGGTGAGAAGAAAGAGAGGTATGTTAGCACTGGGTTTTCATATGATTATCAAGGTGGGATTCTTCAGCATACCCTTGCGCAGGACACCGGGGACATTGCGGTGGATGTAGATGATTCTGGCGTGGTTAGACTCGTCACGAGTCAGCGAACGCAGGTTAACCTCAGGCAGGTTGACAGCGCCAATGGTGACACCCTGGTTAATGTAACGAATCAAAGCCTCGCCAACTATGCAAAAGCAAAAAGAAGTTACGTTAGCATATACATATACTGTAGCACAGTGCTGACAGATGAACCACATGTTATGTTACAACTTACCCTCGACACCGATAGCGCGCTGAGCCTCTTCGGTGGAACCCCCGATGTGGGGAGTCAAAATAATGTTGCTCAAACTGCGGATATCATCACCCCATTGGTTGAGCTGGGCGTTGAAGTAATCACCGTTGGCAGCAGGCTCGTGGGGATACACATCCAGGGCAGCACCGGCAATGTGACCGGTACGCATGGCGGAGACCAGAGCAGGAATATCAACAACAGTGCCACGGCTAGCGTTGATCAGGTACGAACCCGACTTCATCTTAGCTAGCTGAGGGCTGGAGATCATGTTCTTGGTCTCGGGCAGAGCGGGGACATGCAGCGAAACAAAGTCAGCCTCGGCAAGCAGGTCGTCCAAGGTAGCAACCTGGCGTGAGGTACCCATAGCCATAAGAGAGATAACGTCGTAGTAGATGACAGTCATGCCCATAGCCTCAGCTAGGACAGATAGCTGTGAACCAATGTGACCGTAACCGACAATACCCAAAGTCTTGCCACGGATTTCCCAGCACTTGTGGGAGACCTTGTTCCAGGTGCCGCGGTGCATCTCCAGCGAACGGTCACCTAGCTGGCGGGCCAGCGAAATGATTTCGCCGATGACTAGCTCAGCGACGGAACGCGAGTTGGCAAAGGGTGAGTTGAAGACGGCGATACCGCGCTTGGCAGCATATTCGAGGTTGACCTGGTTGGTGCCGATGCAAAAGCAGCCGACCACCATAAGATTCTTGGCCTCTGCTAGGACCTTCTCGGTTAGCCTGGTCTTAGAGCGGATACCAATGACATGAACATCACTGTAGATGGTGGTGTTAGTACGTTGCGTTCATGTTTGTATGCAGAGACAGAAAACAAATTTTGTATTATAAGATGGCATGAGGAAGCTTACCGGATCCTCTCGATCAGCTGATCTTCGGGAAGCGAAGTCTTCAGCCACTCGACCTGGTAGCCCTGCTTGGCTAGCATTTCCCGGCCTGATTCATTGACATTCTCTAGCAACAGAATTTTTACATCCTCAGTGTTGAAGGGCTTCAGCGGCTTGGCTGCAGCAGCCATGGCGGCAGCAGCGGCAGAGAAACCGGTGCCGGGCGAGGAGAAGGTATTGTTAGGCGAGCTGGACAGACTGGCGGAGACGGCGCGCGTAGGCAGCGAGCCGGCGATATCCCGTGCTTGGGACATTGTGTGTAGGATGGCAGTGAGATGCAGGAGAAAGAAAAAGGTAATATGTAGACGGGCTCTAATCACAAGCCAGAATGAAGGGGGATCTTGAATGTTTAGGAAAAGAATTGGAGGTGCAGCTGGGGTGTCATAGCAAGCAAAGACAGGGCTAGCAAAGGAATTCAGAAATTCAAAAATTGAAAAAGCGCAAAAACGGCGATGGCGAATGGCAAATAGGATTGCGGGAGGGAAAATGTGGTGCGTTAGCTAACCTTTTTGTAGCTTGACTCCGGAGACGGAGGGAGGCGATACCAAACAGAGAAAAGACTAAAGTTAGAACAGAAAGATTGGTGACAATAATGACTGAGTACAATGCTACTATCTCAGTTAGTTTCTGGATGCTTTCTTATATGTCTCCCTGTTTTACTTGTGAGTTGTGACGTTGGCCATGATCAACCGGTAGAAGGCGGCCTCTCAAAATACCTTTGACTACCTAACATAGCACCCACCCTCGGCTTTTGGGGGCCGTTTAGGGTCTGTGGCTACGTTGGTGTGACTCCCTTCCTAAGCTGTGGGGCCGACTGCAGTCATAAGCTTAACTCGGACCACCCAAGCTTCCTTCACACGCTGTCTTAGTAGAGAGGTCTGATACAGAGTTTATGCATCATCCGCGGCGGTAGCAAGTCTAAGCGTGCGTAGCAAGCAGCATAAACAAAGCAGAAAGGACTTCCTTCTGATGTTGAAAAAATAACCCGTGTGCCGGCGGTGGAGCCGTGATGCCTTAGGCGGTATGTTGTGATCTCGAATCAGCAGACTATGACATTTATTGCATGGCAACATTGCCCTATGCGATGTTGTTGTCGCTTAACTTATTCCCTGGATTTTCAGGTTTGGAACAAGCCATTAATGCCCTTACAAATCCTGGTGCCTACAACTTACTTTTGGTCGTTCGTGACTTGGTGCGGAGGTCCTGGTTCGGGGCAGCCCCGCAGCAGTTAGACTAGCAACTCTAAGAAAGGAAGAGGAAACTTCAGAGAGAAAAAATACAGGGACAAAGTCCCACTAACGTTGCTTGTAGAATCGAAACAAGGCTGGCCTCCTTGGTCTCACATCGCACTATTAGTTATTAGTATTGGCTTTGAGATAATACCAAATCTCTTTTCGGCTTTGTAATCCTTGATTCTTCGAAGGGATGGCTTCCTTGTAACTTCCTTCACGCTCTGCTTCTTCTGTTTGGCTATCCGTCGTCCCAGTAGGATGAGTAAAGGTCATATACAGCTGCTTTCACTCGTCTCCGAAGTTGCTATAGACGAAGCATAGCAAGGAACCCAGAGAAGAGCTGTTCGTAAGAAAAAAGCGCTCTCAGAATGCTTTCGGATAACCGTTGACTCAGATGCTATAGAAAATGGCGGACCATAGACATAAGCAGCGACAAACCCTTGCAAGCAGGGTTAAATAAGTTGATTTCGTCATCAACTTTTGACTGATAGCTCTAACGTCGCCATCCGACGCCGCGCTTTACATGAACAATGGCTGCTCTGTAGGCGGCACAATAAGACATGAGTAATTTCGTAGGAAAAAAAAAGAATTCAGTGAGTCAATGTTATATATCAAGACTTGTATTAAAGTTCTATCAGACCTATACTATTTTGTTACCTTAACCGTCTTTGGCCTTTGACTTCTAATACTAATTTACAGACTTATTGCTCGATTCACGTGCAGCGCTTAAGCTAGCTCCGTCATAGATTTTGTATCCTCAATTTTTTTCCACATCAGCCTTGTATCTCTTCTACCACGACGTCACTTACCACTTTACTTTTAATATTCACAATCTGACCCGACTCGCTCGTACACAATGCCTTCTCGCTCGGAAATCAACTACTTCGGCGCCGGCCCCGCTCTGCTGCCAACTGATGTCCTCGAAGATGCCTCGAAGGCCTTACTCAACTACCAGGACACCGGCCTAGGCATTGCTGAGCACTCGCACCGGTCTGCCTATGCTAGTGACATTATTAACGCCGCTAAAGCTAACCTGACTGCGTACCTCGACATTCCCGCTGGCTACGAGATCCTGTTCATGCAGGGCGGTGGTACCGGTGAGTTCGCCGCCACCATTTACAACTTGGTCGGCAACTGGGTTGTGCGCAAAAAGGCTGCGCTAGAGACACAGCTGGGCATCGATCATGAATCTGAGGTCCTAGCTGCCTTGAAAAAGGCTGTTGTCAAGGAGCTTAAATTAGACTATCTCGTTACTGGTAGCTGGTCCGACAAGGCCGCCCAGGAAGCTGCGAGACTGCTGGGTCCCGAGTTTGTGAACGTTGCTTTTGATTCGCGTACTTCTAATAGCAGCAAGTTCGGGGTCATTCCTGCCGAGTCAGAGTGGAAGCTGTCCGAGAAGGCGGCCTTCGTTTACTATTGTGACAATGAGACCGTCGATGGTATCGAGTTCCCTGCTTTCCCCAAGGTTCTGGAGCCCAAGGCTGACGGCTCGGGACCTATTGTCATCGCTGACATGTCTTCTAACATCCTGTCACGTCGAGTGCCTGTTAAAAACTTCTCTGTTATCTTCTTTGGTGCCCAGAAGAATCTGGGTGCTGCAGGTGTCACTGGTGTTATCATCAAGAAGGAGCTTCTGGCCCAGCCAACTCCTAGCCTCCTGCGCCAGCTTGGCCTTCCAATCTGTCCTATAGTCTTCTCGTATGAGGCCATGGCCAAGAACAACTCTCTTTACAACACTCTGAGCATCTTTGAGTAAGTTTTCATATGTCTGCGCTTGCTTGTCCCCTTTATCGTACTAACATGATTCTCTCTAGTGTCTACATCTGCGGTCAGGTTCTCAAGAAATTACTCCATGTATTCCCCAACAAGGCTGCTGGCCAGGAAGAGCTCGCCGCCAAAAAGTCTGCTTTAATATATGCTGCTCTTGATGCTCACCCTGAGGTATATCGTGTTGTTCCCAACAAGTCCGTCCGCTCGCGCATGAATATTTGCTTCCGTGTCTCCAAGAACGGCGATACTGATGCCACCGAGGCCGCCTTTTTGAAGCAGGCTTCTGTTATAGGCTTGACTGGCCTGAAGGGCCACCGCAGCGTTGGCGGTATCCGTGCTAGCAACTACAACTCTATTTCATTAGATGGTGCTGAGAAGTTGGCTACGTTTATCAACGACTTTGCTTCTTGAACGTGTTGTGTTGGATAATTGGTGATCAGAAATCGATACTTATAATAGAGGAATGTGTTGTAAAAGCAATTATATAGAACGTATTTAGTAAATACTGTATTAACCAACGGTAATAACTTTGCTTTCCTAAATATCATGTGAAATGTTAATCGAAACTAACCTCTATGTATCTGCCACTAGCCCTGTATAACTCTAATATTTTTTTTTTTGGGGGGGGGGGGGGGGGGGGGGGGTTGATTTGATTCTAGTATTACATGTATCACGTATTCTTCTAACCAGCATAGTAGTGCTTCGCTCCTTGCTACTTGCGCTACAAAAATTAATATTATAAATAATTCTTTCATAGGCTAACCAAGAATGGCCACAATTTATTGTGACTAGTTTATAGATACAACAAGTATCGGCATAGAAGATCGCTGATGCGACAATGCATTTTTTTTCTCCTTATAAAAATTGCCATCTTGTGAATACAAAGACGAGATATAGTAATAGTTTTTCTAGAGGAGTTGTTAGTATGACAATAAGGATACCGAACGCGTTTCTATAAAAGCTTTGGCTGTAAAATGACTCGTTGGCGTTACGATGTGTTGACGTGGTTGAACTTAGACGAAGACAAAAGTAGGAAGAATCGGAAATAAGTGATTAGGAAATGAATTTTACTGGTCAAGCAAAGAACCATGTTTTTGCCCCAACAATATCTGAATCCTCGGAATGGCTGTATTTAGAACTTTCACTTTTGAGGGCATGTGGAAAGATACGCAACTACACAGCATATAAATACATGGTATATAATCACTTTATCGATTGGAGAAGATCAACAAACCTGGGTATGTATGCGCTTTAGTTATATGTTCTTGATTGTAACTACTAACACGACAACTAAATAAAACAAAATACCAGACAAGATCCAACAAACTAAACCCGCGAATAAATCCTGGAGGAGGGGGGTTCTGCGGGTAAGATTTCCCTTCACCCCCCTAAGATCCAAGTGGTATCTACATAGTATTATGCTACCGTTTGGTTATTCAACTAGTAGTATGTACTCGTTAGTCGGTATTATACTAAATCCTACAAGTATTTACTCGCTACGGTATGAGCGGGTTCTCTTCTTGCCCACCGCTATTTTGCTATGGCCGACTAAGGAGACTAAAAGGGCATTCAGGATACTACTGATAGCAAAGATGTTAGATGAGTGTTTGATCTTTATAGATTTGATAGGCAATACAATAACATGGTTGATGATGCACCTCCAAGCCGTCCCTGTTTCTTCTTGAACCCCTAACGAACTGTCCGCATATCTCTCTATGTGAAAAAGGAAAAGTGCTTTTGCTTTGGGCTTCTCAGACCGTTCTCTGCAACCGATTTTCCTTCTTGTAGCAGTAGCAGCCATATGCTGGGCCATTCGTTCGCCGACTGAGCATTTTTTCTATATCTGTTACGCTTTGGTTTTATCTTCTCTTTTTTCCTGCTTTCGTCAAGTTTACCCCAACCCACCCAACAATTGGTCCCATCCAATGGATTCATGATATTATCTCTAGCCAAAGCCAAAGACGCTTACCAACCGACACATACAGAAACGAAAGTAAGATACTGAGACCTTCATTCGTCTTGATGGCACGACATGCGTAGTTCATGCGTTCGTAGCTAAGCTTTGTTGCCAAGCTTTGTTATTATCCAGTGTAATTTTCCCTTTGTAGCTTGTGCCCTAGAGCCGCACTTGAGCATATGATTATGTATGATTACATGAGAATCGCCGAATTTTCGCATGTGGCAGGGCATGAATGCATACATCTATTTGATCACCACATTAAAGTTTTCAACAGATAGTAGAATCTTAGTATTAGTAGTATTATATGACAACCTCTAGCAACATTCGTATCTAATGGAATAGATACTCAAAGAAAAAAGAACAAATACATACATACATTACATTCGACAACGGTGTTAGAAAATCCCCCACAAAGAATGCGTGACGGAAGTAGGAAAACGCATCGACAAACAACACCTCTAACAAAAGACTTCATGGAGGAGTGAATTGTTATAGTATGTAGATTCCCATTCCTCCTTGCCGAGTGCAGCAAGCTCATGCGTCTTTCAAATTTTTCATTAAAAGAGAGGAAGGAAAGAAGATGCTAGCTAGCGCGACGAAAGAATGCACCGAACAAAGAGTTAACGTTGACAATCACACACACAAACACGCAAGTACGCATGCACTTAACTGACTCATTAGTGCCGCAGGGATCGACAGACCGTCCCTATATACGTAAACAGGATTATTTCAATAGTTTTTTTTTTTTTGGTTTCTTGAATCATTGCTTTTTTGGAAGAAGAGGCAAGCGTGTGAATGCAAACACTGATCTAGAAAAGGGCTCCCTAGAGATGTAACCCAGGAACAGAAATGACGACGCATCTAGTAATGATGAGAAAGGGAGGTGGTAGTTCGTGGCCGGATAGAAAGAAAAGAAAGAGAGGTAGAGGCGACGGGGACGACAATAGAGACGATGGAGAAAAAATTCAAGAAAGAAGATGACGAAAGAAAATGGGGGAATATTTGGTGTCTTTTACAAGACTAATAGCGAGTCATGTTGATAGAAAAAAAGGAAACAGTACAAGAGATATGCAGAAACAAACAGCCTAGGACTGCTTGCACTCAGCAGCCTCCTGCTTAGGCTTGCCAGTACCATCCTAAGTAGATGTGGTTAGTCAGTGTTTGGTTTATTAACGGTAGAGAGTATGGACGGAAAAAACTTACGTCATCATCAGATTCGTCTTCTTCGTCGTGGTCATCGCTGAGGTCATCCTCATCCTCATCATCCTCGTCCTCGAACTCGCCCTCGAGGTCATCATCATCCATCTCCTCATAGGCCAGAGCCTCGCCAGTGAACCAGTCAATGGCACGGGGAATTAGCTTTTCCTTGACATCCTCGCCTAGCTGGTAGTCGAGCTCCAGACGGGCCTCAATCTCATCATCAAGCTCCTCCTCGTCTTCATCGTCACCGGTAGGGGGGACGGGGGGGGTGAAGAAGTTGAAAAACGAGTCCGTAGGGACAGTCTTCTTTACTATACGGGTCTGCTTGGTGTCTGAGAGGGCATCTTTGTTAGCGTGAAATTTAGGGACAGAGAGAAATTGAGTTCTAGAACTTACTTTTGTTGCGCTGCTTCTTGCTCTCGACGCGGACGGTCAAGTCCTTGTCGGACTTCCAATTGATCTCGTCACCCTCGGCATGGTCGTAGATAAAGTCGCCACCGTAGCCAGACTCGGCTTGGTAGTAGTAAGTCTTGGTGATGGTCTTGTTGCTGAAGAATTCGTTCTCGGCGAACTCAAAGATCAGGCGGAAACCGGGCTTTTCTAGATACTCCATGCGCACATCGGTAAGGTGCTTTAGGGCGGCCTCATCACGTTCGGTAATCATCTCAGCTAGGGAGATATGGTTCTTCATGGCCGATAGCCAGAACTCCGGAATACCCTTGACATCCTCGCCAGCGGACTCGTTCTTCTTCTCTTCGTCCTTAGCATCAGCCATCTCCTCATCCTCCTTTTCCTCGCCGGCCTTGACCTCCTCCTCGGTTGGCTCACCAGCACCGTTGATGATCTCGGCACGCTTAGAGTACAAAGGAGAGAATTTGGCGAAGTACTTCTTCTCTAACTCAAGAACCTCTTCTTGGAACTGAGCCTCAAGCTTAGAGTGCTCCTGCTGGATGCCCTTGAGACCGGCGACACGTCTGCGGACGGAAGCGGGCAGAGACTCGATATAGCCGGAGGGGCGGCCAACCAGAGAACCGAGGCGACCCTGAATCATGTTGATGAGTTGGGGATTCTGGGCGAAGATAGACTTGGCGACGTTGGCCTCCTCTGTTATTTTTGGGAAAAAGTATTGCATGTGTTAGCGGGGCAGTCACTTGGTAGGAAGAGGGGCATACACATGTGGAGAGAAGAACAAACCTTCCATGATGCTATCGACGCCGGGCTGCTGAGCGTGAGAAGAGATAGGAGCGGCGTTCAGAGGGGTGTTCTGAGGGGTACTGGACATCAAGACAACGAAAACGGTTAGTAATAGAATGGCGCTTATCGAGATTGCGTGATAACTAGTGTTGATAGACTAGTAGCAGTCGTGATGTAAAGAGTTATAAACAATATTTTTTGCTTGGACTAGATAGAATGATCTCAATGGATACGAGCATTACAGTTGTACTCATAGTCTGGGCAATAAGCTGACTGTGTGGTGGTGAGATACAAACAGCCTGGAAGCAATCAATCACCGGACGACTAGGCGATTGATCGCAAGAAAAAACATGGCAGAAGGCAGTCTGACGTTCGTTGGAAGGATAGGAAGTAGAGCTGGTGGAAACAAAATATGGCTGATAAAACCGCATGTTGTCTAACATTGTGCAATGTTGTCTATTGCAAGTGATGGGCAAACAGCAAGAAAACAGATACAGCACAAGCAGTAACAACCAAAATGCAAGCGAAAACTCAGACATTGTGCTGCAGATGGAAATTTTGGAAGCTCGTTTGGATAGAGGCAAAAAAATTCAGATGGAGAACGGAGAAGCACTTACGGGGCCACGGTAGCGTCAAGACGCTTGTTGCGAATAGGCTCCGCCATTATACCTGAAGTGGTGATGAATGATGTTTAGGTGGTGAGAGTCGTCGGTGGTGCACGAATGGGAAAATGAAAAATGGAAAAGAAAGGAGGAAAAGAAAACGAGAGGGGGATGATGGATGAAAGTCAGGCTGGTTTTTGGTTGAGAAGAGTTGAGGGAAGGGAAAAAAGAGCCGGAAGGAAGGATTAGAGCCAGTAAATAATAGCTGGAGAAGCCCACAGGCCAAAGAGAAAATCGCTTAGTATGGACGGGATGCAAAATTCTGACTTTGCCGGCAACCGCTTGAAAAATGATTGTTTTCAGGCCAGTGGCGCAAGGTGGGGATGAGTTGATGAACAAATCTGCTATGTGCGCTGTTGTGAATAGAGACGGGACCGAGAAGGCGGAAAGGCAAGAAGCCGTCTGCGCTGGCCAGGGTTCATTGGCAATAAAAAAAATTATTCTCAGACCGCTTTCGAACAACCTGCAAGAATTATATACAGAGCATACAACACGCTACAGTTGGCTCAATGGGGATCAATATATCTAGTTTGTGATAATCAAAGCAACAGCGAGAGGCTGTGTGCAGTCGGTATGGAGCCTTTCAGACGGAAGCAGCTAGACTAGCAGCTTAACGGCGGCCGCCTTGAGCTTTTAGCACACAAATTGAATTATCAGAGAACAATCCCAACCAATACAGGATGTCCTGCTACCTATCTCTGTTTTTCTGGTGGGATAGGACCTAGGGAACGTCGTAGAAGAAGAGCTTGTTGGGTACTGCTACCTGGCACGCGGGGCATTCTAGCTGTTGGCGTCACACAAGCCAGCGGTGACAAGTACCAGTACTTGCAGCATCAACCAACTGGCTGACCGACTTATGCCGCTTTTCCCCCACATAAGTAGCGACTGGTGCTCTGGTATATGAATATCTAGCGGGGATATAGATGCGGTTTAGCGACAGCCCCGTTATAGCGATAGTGCAGCTATGGGGGCAGCGACCTGCAGATTGCAAAGGCGATAACGATAAGGTTTTTTTGCTGTTTTTTTTTCTAATTTTTTTATTGGGGACAGACCGCCTGCCAAGGTCTAGCCTGAGTTCTTGTTCCAGCTGCCGTTCCATAACCCATGTTTTGAAGTTGCTGCTTCTAGAGGACCTGCTTTTAGTAGTGGCTCAAAATAGCAGGTCGAAGAGTTATAGCCTCTTGAGCCGCTGTCAGACGCAAAGTTGTTTTGATTTCGCGGCTCTTTTCATCTTTCTTCATCAATCTCACTTTTTTCTTCTTAACTGCGAGCTATCAAGCAATTGTCGCAACTCTCTCCCGCGACTCTCTTGCCCTTTCTCGTCTACCAACGGTCGCGCCCAAACTGTCTGGTGCCCTGATTTTCTCTATTCCTAGCTTGACGTCATCCTACGCGGCCAACAAACTACGAGTTGTTTGATTTACGGATAGCCAGTTCGCCCGTAGATGCTGGCTTTTTGCGCGCGTGCCACAAACCTATTTCTCAATTTAAGTCTGTGCTTGCTCAGATCAGCCTGCTATTTTATTTTCTAGTATCCATATCCATATCCCTTGCTTCTGCTTATATTTTGTCGCGAAGATCTTTGTTCAGATTTCCATATCTCTTCCTGTCATCAGCCTTCAGGTCAGCTGTTGGTGCTGTTTCAATGCCGTATTGCGACCATTAGCCGGCCCCCATTCCCATATTACTAACACCAGCTGGATCTGGATATAAAGCGAGCTTACCATTCCTATCCTATATCAGTATTCTTATTGCTTTGCGTTAATATATTGCCTTCCGCGTCCCTTACCATGGACAACAACGATCTAGACGATCTGCGGCGCGAGGGCCGTAGCTACGACCAGAACAATGCTCGCCAAAGCTTTTATACTTTGGGAAACAACAACAGCCATGCGAGTGTGTTTGAGGAAATGGCCCATAACGAAGTAGGTTACATTTACTATAAACATCCGAACTAGTCACACAACTTTAGCTAACTCCAAACTTACCTACCTGTAGGTCTTTGCCGGACCTATCGCTGAGTCTCTTCCGTCCAGTGTTTCTGCATTCTCACATCGTATGAATCGCCGACCCTCCGCAAATAGCTTTGCATACTTTCAGAACGACGACGACGACGAGGACTTTGACGACGAAAATGCGTCTGCTGACTATGATCAATATCCTACTATCGACGATGACGACGATCTACATGATGTGCATTCAAGTCATATATTTAGTCATCTGCATGACGAAGCTCGCGGCGACGACAACAATTCCCTACGAAGTCCATCTATCGATTCCGAACCACGAGCTAGTGATGAGTTTTCTATCGGACGTCGTAGATCGTCGACTATCTCACGTAGTTCAGTGCACGATAGACTCTTGCGACGCGATAGTACGACTACTATCGGCAGCGGTGCTGGCCGTGTTGGCGGGAGACACAACCAGAAGGTTTACATGGCCAATGAAGATCTGACTATCGTCATCGCCGGTTTCAAAACAACATCACTGCGCACTACAATATACGCCACATTGTGTATCATGACATTTGGAGTTGCCTATCTCATCATGCATTGGATTCCTAGATACAAGGTCTTCATTGTTGGAACTGCGGCACCTCTCAGAGAAAGTGACTGGGTTGTTATTGAGAACCAATGGGGTGAAGTAAGCATCATCGATGTCAACAAACGTCACTATGGCCGCCAATTGTCTAGTATATTTGGTTCTCCTCATAAGAGCAGGATATTTCAAGATGATGATCTCGATTTAGATCCCATTGTTGAAGTACTTCGTGAGCTAACATATCGCTATGTGACTTTCTTTTTCCATCCTCAACGCGACAAGTTCATATTGTTTTCTGGGTGGAAAGATCCTGAATGGACTGACCTCCAAGTAGCTCGAATTGGTATCAGCAGCGAGGAGCGAAGTGCTAGAGAACAGGTATTCGGTTTAAACTTAATATCTATTGAGATGAAGTCAATTCCACAGCTCCTCATTGATGAAGTTTTTCACCCTTTCTACGTCTTTCAAATTCTTAGCTTACTACTCTGGTCTATGGACGAGTACTACTATTATGCTATAGCTATATCTGTCATGTCGTTAGTCAGCATAGGTGACAGCCTCCGAGAGACCAGAAATACCATGAAACGTCTTCGAGAAGTTAGCATCTTTGACTGCGATGTCCGTGTACTACGTAATGGGTTCTGGAGATACGTTTACTCTAGCGATCTTGTTCCCGGAGACGTATATGAAGTTTGCGATCCTAAGCTTAGTCTTATCCCATGCGATAGTTTACTATTATCGGGCGACTGCATGGTCAATGAGAGTATGCTTACGGGTGAGTCTATCCCCATAACGAAGGTTCCAGCTACCAATGCTTCTCTCCGTAACATGGATTTATCAGCAGCATCTGTCTCTAATGAGGTAACCCGCCACTTCCTCTACAATGGTACCAAGATCATTCGTGCCCGTCGGCCCAATGATACTAGAGACGGTGAAAGTGATGGCTGCCTTGCTCTGGTTCTGCGTACTGGCTTCAGCACTACAAAAGGCGCTCTTGTCCGTTCCATGCTTTTTCCTAAGCCTTCAGGTTTCAAGTTTTACCGTGATTCCTTCCGTTACATTTCCGTCATGGGTGTTATTGCATTGATAGGCTTCTGTGTATCATTAGTCAACTTCATTCATCTAAAGATGGCTGTCAGCGTTATCATTATCCGAGCACTTGATCTAATCACCATTGTTGTCCCGCCTGCGCTTCCTGCCACACTCAGTATTGGCACAAGCTTTGCTATCAACCGGCTAAAGAAGCACAAGATTTTCTGTATCAGCCCACAGAGAATCAACGTTGGTGGAAAGCTCGACATCATGTGTTTTGACAAAACTGGAACGTTGACTGAGGAAGGCCTTGATGTTCTGGGCGTTCGTCCCGTTTCCAAGACATTTGACGGCTTCCTTGATCTACAACCTCTTGCTCAGGATCTTAACTCTAGAAAGTTAGATGAAGACCAGCTAAACACTAACCTAGCCCTGCTCTATTCTATGGCAACCTGCCATACTCTTCGCGATGTCGACGGTGAGCTTGTCGGCGACCCACTTGAACTGAAGATGTTCGAATATACTGGTTGGTCGTTCGAGGAAGGTGAAAACAGAGTTGGTGAAGATGGTGATGAACAACCTGGGCTTACTCCATCTATCGCACGGCCGCCTTCGACATTCTACACACCGACCCCTAAGCGCGTAGAACTAGGTGTTCACCGCTCTTTTGAATTCCTTTCTCAACTACGCCGCTCGTCTGTCGTTGTCAAGCATTTTGGCGAACAGTCTGGTGATGTTTATGTTAAGGGAGCCCCAGAATGCATGCGTGAGATCTGCCGTGCTCAATCTTGTAAGTTCTTGCGAATACGTCGATTTAAACTCTAGCTTTAAGCTGACAGCCCTATAGTCCCAAGCAATTATGATGAACTCCTTTCACAGTATACCCATATGGGCTACCGTGTTATCGGGTGCGCTACTAAGCACATAGAGAAGCTTTCTTGGGTTAAGACCCAAAAACTTAAGCGCGGAGATGTAGAGTCCGGACTTGATTTTTTAGGATTCATCATATTCGAGAATCGATTAAAGCCCAGCACGAAGGGTGTACTACTTGAGCTTCACGAAGCTAATATCACTACTGTCATGGTCACTGGTGACAACATATTGACTGCCATCAGTGTTGGACGCGAGTGCACCCTGATAGACTCGACAGCTCACTGTTTTGTACCTCATTTTATCGAAGGCGGACCCAGCGACAAAGGTGCCACGATCCAATGGGAGAGTATCAACAACTCAGAGTTGCGTTTAGATCCTAAGAGTCTTTTAGTAAGTTCCCAATACGCAGCTGATATTCCTAAGAATCTTCCTAACGTTTTTTTCTACAGCCCTTACCAACTCCTCCAACTGCAGATATCTCTCTTCCGATCGAAATCACGAACCTTACCAACTACACTATTGCAGTCAGCGGCGATGTTTTCCGCTGGATCGTTGACTATGGTAGTCGCGAGGTTCTTGAACGCATGCTTGTCCGTGGTAAAGTGTATGCGCGTATGTCTCCGGACGAAAAGCATGAGCTAGTCGAGAAGCTTCAAAGTATCGATTATATATGCGGTTTCTGCGGTGATGGTGCCAACGATTGCGGTGCGCTAAAGGCTGCCGATGTCGGCATTTCACTTTCGGAAGCCGAGGCTTCTGTTGCAGCTCCATTTACATCCCGCGTATTTGAGATCTCATGTGTCCCCACGGTGATTCGCGAAGGCCGTGCTGCATTGGTGACTAGTTTCAGTTGCTTCAAGTATATGAGCCTGTATTCGGCCATTCAGTTCTGCACAGTTAGCTTCCTATACGCCAAGGCATCGAACCTTGGTGATTTCCAGTTTCTGTTCATTGACCTAGCAATGATTCTTCCCATTGCCATATTTATGGGCTGGGGCGGACCGTACGAAAAGTTATCGCGTAAGAAGCCGACTGCCAATCTGGTCTCACGCAAAGTTCTAGTGCCACTACTAGGCCAGATGGTGATCATCATCGCTTTTCAAGCTTTGATATATGTGTGCGTCCGGCAACAGTCCTGGTATATCCCACCTGTTGTCCACCATAAGAGACCTGATATCAAGAATTCAGAGAATACATCGCTTTTCTTGATGTCTTCTTTTGAGTACATCTTTATTGGAGTGGTGCTAAACGCAGGGCCTCCATTCAGAGCTCCCGCGCACAAAAACTGTAAGTTTTATCACGATCTTTCCCAAACGTCTTTTATAACTAGGACTATTTACATAATAAATTTAGGGCCGTTCCTTGTAACCATTGGAATTGCAACATTGGCGTCTGTGTACATGTTGCTCACTCCCACTCAGTTTGTAATAAAGGTCATGGAGCTCACCAAGATGAGCTTAAATTTCAAATTGTTCATCCTAGCGATGGGTCCTTTGTATCTTGCTATATCCTTGGTATCAGAACAGTATATCCTAGTGTGGCTGTCATGTGCCTTAGGCAAAGCTCAAAAGGTGATCTCAAACAAAGAGAAGTCCCGCAAGAAGTATAAGGTTATAGTTGATGAGATGAAGGTACAGTAATTGGAGTTTCAAAGCAAGTTTCCTGTCATGTGGTCAAGCATAGATCGTGGTGGCACTTGATATACAGTATAGACATTATCTTTAAGCGTTCATATCATTTTGTTTCAAGTTTCCTGAACATAATGACACTCTAATGTGAAATAAAGGGATCCAAACATGTACGAACATTACAAGCTCTAATATATTAGTTTGAACGAACATCTCTAAACTGTAGAGGTACACGCATTCTGTGGTAATGTAGTATTTGATGTCTGTATCTGAGCTGTATCGAACGGCTTGGTTGTCAACGCGCGCTGCTGTAAATCGTAGTGATTGCAAAAGGCAGAGGGTTTTGTAGGGTTCAATGGTCCCAGGGGTGTTTCCAGCCCATCAAGACAGCACCTAGTGAAAAGAGTTAGTATGTATTTACTGAAATTTGGTGTTGAGTACGCCTACCATCTTTCTTCGCGCGGTACATGAGCTGATGTAGAGGGTCCAAACAGTTAGCAAGCTAGTAGCACCAATCGAAACAACATCAGGGAGATACAAGTCAGGGGAAGCATACGAAGAACCACATACTGGCGCCGAGAGCGGTGGCAGTAAAGCGGTAGATTGGAGCCACGTGGGGGACCGGCGGCTTATGGTGACGCGGAAACTGCATCGTGAGCAGAGGAACAGAGAGGAGAAGGCAGACTTTGCGGATCAGATGAGGCTATTGAGAGCAATTAATTGGTCAGTAAGAAGAGAGCGCAGGTTTGAAAGGTAAGGTTAGTCAGCTCCTAGAGAACTAACCCATCTACTGGAAGAAGACGAAATGGATTTCAGGTAGTAAGCCAAAGATCAACGCACAGAATTGTAGAGAATGCGAATTAAACGTCGCTCGAGGGAGGGCGTTCGTACAAATCTCACAATAACTTGAAGCTTCTCAAAGCGCATTTTCGCCTAAGATGCAAAGCTCAATTCGCTAAACGCTGATTTGCTACAAGGCAAGAGGTGGGGCTTGGGCAGTGTCAACCCTTAGCAAACCCTATCTCACCTGACTACAAGTAGGGGGATTTGAAACGTTATTCAGAAGTGGTCGCAGCTTTCATCTTCGACCTTGATTTAATGATCCCTGCGTTCATGAAGCGAAGGATCCTAGAAACAACAACTATCGACTTTCATTGCACTTCTCAAGCTTCTTCCTTTTCTAGGACAGCTTATCATCAACTTTTCAAGCATCGCTTTCCTGTGTTTTGATTAATCTGACGATATTTATGGTGTCAACCAACTAGATTATCACTAATTATTCGTCTGCTATCTTCCATCCTTCACTTTGCTAGCTAGTTGTATCTGCAACCGCATATAGCGCTGTCTGTATTCATGATGCCGGCACCCAAGAACCTGCGCTCGCCTACGATGCGGCGTATTAGTACGCTGTTTCTCGGTTTTTTGATATAAAATCGGACGAAATCATGTTAACTGACCACCTTCTTGAATATAGTGCGTGAAGCCAAAGAGCTTACTGAATGCCCGTCGCCCGATTACACTGCAGCTCCTACTGAAACGGACATTTTTGAATGGCATTTCACCATGCGCGGACCGCCCAACAGTGCCTTTGCAGAGGGCATCTACCATGGCCGCATCGTGCTTCCCAAACAATATCCCTTGCGTCCGCCTAACTTTCGTTTTACGACTCCTAGTGGTCGCTTTGAGGTTAACCGTGAGATCTGCCTCAGCATTAGCGGATTTCATGAGGAGTCGTGGCAGCCTGCGTGGGGTATCCGGACTGCACTTGTAGCGTAAGTAATAGCGCAAGGCTACGAATCAAGATCTAGCTGCTAGTTATTGCCAATACTAATGTTCAACAGGCTACGTAGCTTCATGGAGACTAACTCAGACGGCCAAGTCGGCGGTATCGACGCTCCCGACAACGTTAAGCGTTCACTGGCTGAGGCCTCACCATCTTTCCGTTGTGGAGTATGCGGCAAATCTAACGCCCAAATCATTGACGAATGTGCAGCTCGAGCTGCTGCTGCCAGCGCTGACACTTCAAGAAAAGTTCAAATTCCGATTGAACTGAAACTGTCGTTCAAAGACCAGATGGGCAAAACTACCGATTCTAAACTAGAGCAGAAGAAGGAAGACGACGAAGAAGAGGCACATCTTGTTGATGGCTTTTTCCAGACACCGCCAGCTAATCAGAAGCTACGGCAACTACAATCTCAGGCATTTGCTGACAATAAGGGGGGTCCACAGTTTACGCATCTTTTCCAACAACACATGCAACAGCACCAGGCCATGGTACAGGAAGCAACACAACAGCAATGGAATTCTTCTACGTCAGGCCAACAGGCACCACCACAGCAGCTTCAGCATCAGCGGCAAGTCAGACGTATTGGCCACGGCCAGGGCCATGGCAACGACCTGCCTAAGTGGATTGATATCGCTATTGCCGGATTAGTATGCCTACTAGCTACGCTGCTGACGAAATGGGGATACTTTGACCGGTTGCTAAACATGGTGTATAACCTGTAGCCGCCAGACTACCTAGAAAGTCTTCATCTGTGCCGTGTCTTATCTTTGTTTATCTGTTCCTTTGTACATGATTGGCTGAAAATCGAAGCCATGATGTTCTCTAGCTAACCCACCCATGCAGGTTCTTGTGGGAAGCTTGATGATCACAAACAGGAGCTTATCACGATGGAGTTTTGGAAATATGGGCCTATTTGTTTTTATGCATCTACATTTGTTACTCTGATATGTTGCGTGACGTGATCCAGTATTGTTAGTCTATCGTTACTTCTGAAATATATTGTTTTCCTAAACTACTAGTCAAACCCCTTTTTACCTTATTATGTATATATATATGTATATATAAGTAGTTATGCTTCAATTGAACGCTAAATGTGCTTATCATAGTGTACACCATGAGTAGCTTCTATAGGATCTCTGGAAAAATAGCTGCTCAGATTGGTTTCGCAGAATGGGCTGAGTTATTCTTAACCGAACGAACGGTCAGGCCCTCCCACAAACGGGGAACCAACATTCCAAGGAAGGGAGTTCCTCGGAGTTCCCCAATAATAGCCACTGTCTTCGATCCTCTTCGTTATTACTACATAAATAATAACCCAAAGTTGGCTTAGTCTTATGCCAATCGGTCTTGCTGAAGACACAACCTTTATGGACACCAAACGTGGGATGACGTTTAAAAAGCATTAGAAAATTGCTACTAAGAAGTGTAAGAGAAATATTGTGGCCTTGTCATTGAAAATAACTCGTGTGAGTGTGTAAGTATGGCCGAAGAACTACGAAAGCTTGTATTTGCTCTTCGATCTATCAGTAAGCCTTTTGCTGTAAAGAAAAGCCCGCTTGTTCTCAGTCAGCTATTTGGATCTATCTATATACGTAGTAGTTGAGAGCAAATTCAACGTACACACCAAGATTGGCTGTAACGTAACAGCAGAAGTACAAGTCCTGATTATGCTAGAAAGGAATCCAGTCAATCACAAGGCTTACTTTTTGTCTTGGACTTTCATTGCTGCCCAATCATTCTCTCGAGCCTTAGCTGATTTGATTTTGAATACTAACCAGCTTTGTTGGGTTTTACAAAACTTCCCTTTCCTCTGACACTCACGCCTATTACTTTAGTCCATACATCATGCCTTGAAAGCCATATTATTTCCTTTCTGAGCTACGAGATATCATGGCAGGAATCCAACTCTGAAACATTAGAGCCAGGTCTATGTCTTTTTTGCAGTGAGAATATACTGAATGAAAGATGCTTTTAGAGTGGAGTCCTTATCATATGATAGCATCTGTCATCTAATCTTGTTTTACATACCCTTAATATGCTTTTAGATGAATGCCCAAAGAATCAATGCTGAAGATTCTTGTATCAGTACTCTTCCTTGACTATTGTTGATTCTTATGAGACAATAGCAGATTCTAGGCTTTATGGAGGCTTAAATCTTCGTACCACGATTAGCAGCTTCATATTAGTTATGAATATACCTTGGTCGATCTTGGCCACAAAGGACGGATATGAGTTTTTTACATCTCTTGCTATTCGTCGTTGTTAGGATATACGCAGCTGTGCTTGGACTCATCAAGAGCTTTTTTTCTCTGCCCTATCTATGTATTGATTTTCCTCGGCTTGGTGCTGTTTAGCAATGGCATCCATCACATTCTACATGAATTATCTCCGATAATGCCATTTAGATACACTTGTATAAAGTGGCACTATGACATTCATAGATATTTGTATGAGTTGGAAAACATCTTTAGCTGCGATATCACCATTTCAGGAGATCCATTTGATTAATATCCAGGAATAGCCCAATTCTACCAATGGAGCCTCAAGACGATATGGTATGTGGGCGCAGAATGATTACCCTTGGATAGATAGACGTTGAGAGACCTCGTAGCCCTCCAGTCTGATAGTATGAGTTGACTCAATCTATTTCACCTTACTGCTTTCATCCTCATAGACCAACCAACCGACTCGGAGCAGCACCTTGTCTCTGCTGTTTCCACGCAACAGAGATATGCTGCTTGTTAGTATAGTGATAGATATAAATTAGCTTATAGTAATAGAGTTGCTATACTCCATGTAATATATTTCGTAATATGTTGCTTGGTAAATACTGATGATTCAAGCTTGTTTCTGATATGACTGTAAAAATAGATGTCAAGAATGATATTAAGATGCTATGATTTACTGTGCTAGCTACTAGTCCTGGACTCTAAAGAACCCTATTCACAAAAACCGTTGCCACTACTACGACGGAGATGACTCTAAAGGTTGGTCATCAACACCGCATGGAAACATTTGAAGGGTATTCCCCTAGACCCAGAAAAGTAGACAGAGAGAGATGCAGATAGATAGTTCTTCAGAGGCCCTACCCAGGCAGAGACAGACTGAAACACACCAAGCCATCATAATAGTATATGTATATTAATGACGGTGTCTAATGGTTTTTGTATGGCCTGTATGGATAATAAGCTTTAAACTGTTGTGAAGGATGCAATCTGTCCATGGCCGTTGGGTTTGTTGGTAGACTTGGAACTGGAGGCGGCGACACAGCTGATCGCGGCAAGTTTCGATGATGATGACTTGAGTAAGATTCTTTTCTACGGTTACAGAAGTTGCTGTTATCAAAGTAATAGTCTGCCCAGGACGCATATATGTCGCCGTCTTCTTCATCTTGGCCTTTAGAATCAACGTCGAACTTAAAGGTATTTGTGACTTGGACTACTATGTCTGTGTGAAAAGTCTTGCTTGGCTTGTCGTCACAGACTTTCGTGTCCTGATATGCCAGTTCAACAAAAGGATCAGCTGTAACTAGACCCGGTGATATCCCAGTTACTGTCTCTTCTTGAACGGGAGATGCTGGATGCGTAATGTTCCCTGGCTTCACCATGGGAGCCATGGCTATCTTAGTCCCCGCTGATGATGCCACTGGAAGTTCCTTGATTCGCTTCTGTATATTTAGTTGTCTCGGAGTTTGCATACTCAACGAAATATCCTTCTGTGGCGCTGTTGCCAGAGAAAGAGTTGGCTTCGCGGGTTTTCGCTCGCTGTCTCTTATCATGGGCGAAGACACTATGGCGGTTAGATGTGTTGCTGTGGCCACAAGAGCCTGCTGAGTCACGGGAGAGAATTCGGTGTCTGTGTCGGTGTCTGCACTACCATCTGAGCCGCCTTCATCTTCGTTGTTCTCGTTCTCGTTCTCACCCTCAACTGGATTTTGAGACATACCGCCTTGGTGTTTATATTCGGGAACTGCTACATAAACGGACTGCATACCCCCCACGTCATCTGTGACTGCCGACACTGGCAGTGGAATGCTCTCCAGTTTTGTAGCTGCAATAGACGTTTTATCAAGCGGCTGTAGCAGGCTATTTCCACTTGGGACAATAGTGCTTACTGTACCATCAACATGCTGCCGCTGCTGTTGTTTTCCATTCATGTAGACCTGATCGCCAGGTAGTATGTGGATCGGTGGGACAGGCGGACATCCACTTAGAGGCATCAATGGATGAAGCATGCCACTCCGTTTGTTTGTTGGGCCTAGAACACGAGCACTCGGACGCACAATAACCGGAGATCGTATGGCAGCTCTATGTAAAGAACTGCGTGCTTGAAATCCTGCTTTGGCTGGCAAGACTACATTGTTCTCGTCATATCCGTGTGTTGGTTGGACGGCTTTATTACCGCCTTGAACCAGTGGCGGAGATTGCCTACGTAATTCAAGTAGAGGCGGCGAACGACGATTGTGTGACGGGACAGTAGCAGCAAGATCAGATATAACGTGAGCATCGTGTTGTTGCTGTGGTGGTGGTGACTTTGGCGGTAACCATGGAGATGGTAGGACATCAACGACACGTACGGATTCTGGTAAAGAAGCTGTATGTACCTGTCTGAGCTCCGCAGTATCTATAGTAGACGAGCTGCCGTTGGCTGTAAAAGAAAGATCGACTGAAGGTGGATTTAGTAGGGGAAGAGAATAATCTTTGGGTGGAGTAGAAGGCGTTTTTACGGCTGGAGATTTATCGTTGTGAGTAGTGGACTCGACAGATGTGGCGCTTGTACTAGATTTCATACGTGCTGTGGGAACTGATTGAGCAAGAGAAAGAGAAGCTGCTGTAGGAGGGGGAGGCAAGACTGGCGGTGGACCGGATGTAGCCGCTGAACTTGATTCTGACAGTGATGCAAGTGGACCTATAGCTGATGACCATTGCTTGTGTGCTACAGGCGGCGTTACAGTAGAAGCAGGGTCACCAACAGGAAAAGGTACTCCTATAGCTGATGACCATTGCTTGTGTGCTACAGGCGGCGTTACAGTAGAAGCAGGGTCACCAACAGGAAAAGGTACTGCAGAAGGAGAAGAAGATACCGGAACAAGCGGTAGAGGGGGCAGAAACCTTCCTACTCTTCGACCGGCAGATCCAAACGCCTGCATAGCATTTCCAATTGGACTTGCAGGGCTAGCCACTGCCTTTAGAGAAAGTAGATACTCTGCACACTCTTCATCTGACGGAAGCGTCAGTTGCTCGACACCGGATCTAGGTGCCGGCTTAGTCTGCGTTATAGTTGCGCATACGACGCCAGGGAAATCAGCCACTGCGAATGAACAATCCGAGTCCCGCATATCTCCAGCGTTCCCTTTGCCGCCACTGTTGCTACCAGCCGATGACGAAGCAGCCGAGTGTCGCTGAGTAGTAGATGGTAGAAAGGTCTTGATGCGAGTAAGCCAAGCAGTTGTCTTCCGAGATGGATCAGCGGCAGAAGAAGACGAAGTCAGAGACTTTGCAACCGGCGACATGCTTGTTGGAGGTAGATGGATATATATATATATATAGTTTCTTTGAAGCGAATATTGTTAGGCTGTTGTTGTAGATCATATACGGAAGGAAGCCAGTCGTTATATACTTGAGGACTCGAAGACTTGAGGACTCGGAAGACTATAGATCTGATAAAAATTGAAGAATATAAGTATATAATAAGATAGCCAGAAGCTTTTTGACGGAGAAGAAGGAAAAATAAACAGAAAGTAATCTAGTTAGGAAAGCATGTCAGATGAAACAAAGAGAACAATCAAGAAAGAACGAGGACGAGTATTCGTTGTTGTTCGTTCCTTAGGTCTTTGCATATTTCTACTTTTGCTCAGAATTGTCTTTTAGAGTTCCCTGAAGTCATTCATCTGCACAAGTTTTCTGTTCTTTGTACGGGAGTTCTTTTCCTGGTCAGAATTCTACCTCGTCTTTTCTTACGTCCGGCAATATGTAAAGAAGCTCGGCGCCAGGATGAGTGAGATTGAGACCTTACCATTCAAGGCATGATATCATTATAAGAACTAACTAACACTAGTGCAGTAGTAACTACGGCTACAACAATATTAGGATGCTTTCACTATGCAATCAAGGGAACAATACTAAGCCTAGAGGGGGTTGCAAGTTATTTTCTAATCAGGTCTGAGTGAGCCAAAAAAGAAATCTTGCTATGTCGGTCTTTTTAGTGTGTTTAAATCTGGGAAAAGTTTGGAACTAAGTAATTTCAGATCATAGTCACATAAAATAAGCTGTAGCTCAAAACGAAGGGTGAATGAAACATCAAAAGAAAGTGGAAGCATAAAATATCAAGGGAGCTTTGGGATATAGGGAGAAACTCTCTCTCGTCTAACTCTACAGTTGAGTATTGGGCCCACATTAGTCTTCAAAGGCAAGGGAACTAAGAGGAGACGCCGAGCAGGAGGTCGTCTATCGTCTTTTTGGAGCTTGAAGGGAGTCTTCTAGCTGCCCATAGGGACGCAGCTACTGCCGCTAAGACAATCCTTGTGAAATTAGAAATAAGAAGCAAGGAAAAAAAATACGAAGAGGATACCAACAAAACTTATAAAACAAAGCAAGAGATACGAAGGGAGATACCGTTTTATCTCACTCTTTCAGTCTACTTCTATAGACCGACCGTCACGGTCATGTTGTTGCTAAGCACAAGGAGAGTCGGAGGAAGCCCAGAGTTCAGCAAAGCTACGTCTTCGAGATACTCGACGCTAGCCATTTCAGATGTTGCCGTTCCTTCTGCTGGCACTGGCAGCGTTGATAGTAGAACGGCGGCGTCTACAGCAGATTGCTGAACCATCAACTCGTTTAGTACCAGGTGCTGGGCTCGTCGTGGCAAATCATTAAATGAGAGCGTCATATGCTGTGTAGTATAGCAGCTGCCAGAGTTACTCGGAGATGGCGAGGCTGCTCTGTCAGTTTGCAGCTCCGGCTCAATGTAAGTAGGCTCAGAAAACGTGATGGCTCGCGATGGCTGTGAAGTCGATGTTTGGGTGGGTTTATCTTCGGCTTCGGCGATCGCCTCAGCAAACATGATAGTCGGACCGGTACTTTCACCGTCGACATTCGTTAAAGTCTCGGGCATAGGCTTGCTCGAGAAGCGGACAGACGACTGTTGCCGAGGCAGAATCGGTCTTGGTCGTGATGATCCAGCAGGAATTGCCAGCGTGGTTGAAGTCGAGAACGATCCGTAAGATGCTGATGTTAAGGCGCCCGTTGCTGTTCCTTGCATTGATGATGAATGGCCGCGCTTCAAGCTATTTTTGCTTCTGCGCCCAGGGTTAGGCGAGGCCATACGCGACGATGAGCGGCTTAGTAGCGGCTGGTTCACATCAATGTTGTCTTCTTCGTCACTACTAAAGAGTTCCAATCCGTTACTGTCGTCGTGAGACCCAGAGTCCGAGCTACTATCAGCACTGTAAACGCTACTGTTGTCATCGTCATCACCTGAGTCATTGAAGACGTCGTTAGTGAGTCGGTTTGTGTGGATTCCGACAGTAACACCAAGTCGAGACAGCTTCGACACAGTTGGCCGGGCCAGCAAATCAGCCATAGAATGTCTACGAAGACGGTCACGAGCAGCTTCGATATCAGCCGCCGAGTGTCCAATGATGCTCTCACGACGGGATCGTTCTTCTGCCGCTGTCAAATTTGTCGACTCGGCGCTACGATATAGTCGCAATTCATACCACCATGGCTCATCCTTGAGGGCCTCGTGAACCCTAGATTCTGTTATGGGATCACTGGCATCTCCGTTGACAAGCAGATTATATGTCTTGAGATTTCCGTCAGCAAGCCAGAAGACATGGAACTCGGCGTCGATGCGTAGTTTATCCAGCAGAGCCTTGACACGGATACACTCTTGGAGAACTTCAGCCTCATATTCGACAAAAACCATGACGCGCAGCTTGTAAGCCGTCTTCCAACCGGGGACGGATCGTAGAATGTAGCCGAGTTGTAAAATAAGCGTATCTACACAAACAGACCTGGTTAGCATGTTCAGTTTGTCAATGTTGAATGGCCTAAATATAGAGCTTACATGTATCAAAGTTGGTCGTCTGGATTGATTTGCCCTCAGCTGTTACCTCGGCGGACATTTGGATCGGCCACAGATCAATGAACTTCTTCGTGTTGGTGCCATCAGTACGCGGTATTTCCAGCTCGTCAAAGCCTATTCCAACGGCAACATTCAGCTTATATCGCAGGGCAAGATCCTCGAGTATCGTCATGTACTCGGTAACAGACATGGCGCCTTCTATACGCATCATGTCTGTTGGCAATACACCGTCTAAAATCTTTGCCGACGTATCTGCTCGTCGACGCCTTGCCAGCATCTTTGGCTCCGGTGCCACTTCCGGCATGACTGACGACTGAGATGCCTCTGAGCTCTTAGCCTTGCGCAGTTTGTCCATATTGTAGAAGCCTAGGATGGCGATGTTGGGGCGCATGCCGCCTAAGCCCGCAGCCAAAATCAAGTTCCGTACACCCCAAGTGATCGATGGCGACATGGTCAGCTGCACAAATGCCTTTAGCCGCGTGTACTCGGCAATATAGCTGGTCCAGGCGTTTTGCTGAAGACGCGCTTCATGAACACCAGCGCCGAAGTCACTCGTTACAATTACGTGGCCAAGAATGTAGAGCGAGCCCTTCTTTAGTGAGTTGCAGAAGCGGATCAGCCTCGCCTGTGTCCGTGGATTGTTCACCAGCAAGATGATTTGAGGCCGCCAGAACTTGATGTGTTCCGGCCTTAGCCGAAGCAGATATTTGCGGACTTGGTGGTATATCAGGTTCTGTGAAACGTCACCCCAGCGCTTTGGTGGACACGCGTAATGAATCAATGTGAAAAGAAACACAAGCATCAGCACGGCGGCTGACGCATAGGTCTCGTTGATGAAGAACATAGCAACTGCCGAGGCCATGGCGCCCGCAGCGGCCGTTTGCCACGTAAAGAACTTGAACGCCGGCCGGAAGTTGGGTGCCGACCCGATCTTGAGCAGGAAGCAGGCCAGATTCATGACAAAGAACGTCATCTGGTACCCCATCGATATCAGTGTCGCGATCTGGTTTAAATCAGCTAGCAGGGCCAGCTGTGCCAGCGCATATGTTAAAAGGATCGCAGCCACTGGTTCATCAGCCCGGCCGGAACCGCGGCCAAACGCTGAGAGGCCGGGAACTAGCCGATCACGTGCCAACGCTTGTAGTAGCTTAGCCGCAGCAATGATGCCCATTAGGGTCGAGAACAATGTTACGGCACATTCACCTGCCATAATAACGCCGGCCGACAAATTCGTCTGTGAGATTACATTCGCGCTGGCCATCAGCGACGCATGCGGAATACTACTAGCTAGTGCGACAATCACCACCACGTAGACTGCAAAGGTTGAGACCATGGCCCATAATGTGCCACGCGGGATAGACTTGCTTGGGTTACGCAGGTCGCCCGACATGGACGCACCGGCAAAGATACCCGATGTTGCCGGGAACAAAATGCCGAAGAGGTCGCGGAAGGTCTCAAGCCCTCGATAGTGCTTATCTTCGCTGTGTGGAAGCAAGTTTGTATATAGCGTCGTCATCCGTACGCCGGTGAACTCGATTCCGAGCTCGACGTTTGCAAACGGAGTCTGGAAGATGGCTGAAACGGGAATACTTAGAATGGCCACCATCAAGATTACCAGCAGCGCATTGCTGGCCTTAGCAAAAATTGCACTTCCAGCTAAGCACAACGCCGTGCAAGATATTAGTGCAATCGTCTGAAGGCCATAGTTGGCCCAGTAGCCTTCAGGAAAAGCATCGCCAATTTTCAGCCGGATACAATCGAGTAGACCGACGACGTTCAGAGCCGTGTTGAGAACCTGAGATAAGAAGAACAGCAATCCAATCGATCCTCCAAACTCTGGCCCGAGACTCCGCGAGATCAGATAGTAGGCGCCACCACCCTTGACCTCACCGTTGGACGCAATTGCCGAGAGCGACAGCGTGGTTAGCAAGTCGATGCCGTATGCGATGAAGAGAAGGCCTGTAATTCACGATAGCTAGCAGTTAGTGGCAAATATATATCACCTCACATGATACGCGAGAAAAAAAGAGTTCTCACCCAAGATTCCTACAAGTCCAATTTGTCCGATAATTACGCCAAATCGTAGAAACATCAAAATGCTAATGATATTCAAACACACCGGAATAAACACGCCTGACGTCACTCCAAGCTTTCCCGAAGCCTTCTTAGCCGCATCAGGCGCGCTGCTACCTCTAGACTGACCGCCAAATAACCTTGGACGACGCATTATGAGGGCTTTATCAACTGTTTGATGTATATGTATGTGAATGTATTCATAAGATGCAAGTTCAATGAGAAAATGAGAAGACGAAAAAATAAAGGAGCAAAAGCAAGAAACAAACTCAACAGGAACCCGTCCCAAATCACACAAGCGACTTAAAAAAAGATCAAGCTTCTAAGCTTAAGCCGCAGCTGAAACGTCAATCTATTGAGAAACTTTGACCGCTCGCTTAAGAGGTTAAGAGTCTATAACTTGAATAGTCAAAGTTGATATATAGCAAAAGATATAAAAGATGAAGATATTCTGTGAGGGGGATGTCGTCAAATTCACTACTCCCAATTCCTCCCATGTAGCTACATATCAAGTAACTACTCTTTTCTGTTATCCTTAAACGTCACTATGTCGAATATAGAAGGAACAATATATGGAACCCACTTTAGCGCTGACAATAGCAGACTGTTGAAGCACTTTTCCGCATTAGGGAGTTGCAACAAGTACCGAGTCCACTGGGTTTTATTGTGTAAACCCTCTATAGTAGAAACGCATAGAATCACATTATGATTAAAGTATCGCCACTGGACTTGAAATTATTCATTGGCAATGAACCCCCTATCACTAGGGTTAGTCAATTAATCCACTCACTGCTCCCTGAAGGATACTCTAGGAACTTTGAAATCTATTTCTTTTTTTAATCATTGATCTTATTGAGTTTCTAGATTGGAAATCTATTTGAAAACATAGAATCCATCGCAACATTTACTACTACTAGAAAATACTTATCAATCGACTTGAACCATTTGTTTATTATAAGCATCCACTGAATAAGTGAATCATTTCTACTCCCTACTTCAAGAAAAATAACGATAAGAATTATATACTGCAAACTGATACAATTCTGATCCCCAAAAATGTAGACACGCCAACCCAAACTCTGATATAATAGAAATGATAATGATAGAAAACTAAGCACCCAATTTAAATGTACCCAACACCGACATTATCAGAAGAAAAAGAAACCAGAAGACATAATAAACGAGTAAAGCCGATGTTCCACGTCATGATAAACTCTCTAGTCTTCATCCTCATCCACGCGCACACGCTTCTTCTCTCTCCGGTCTTCACCGCTCTGAAGGCCATATCCGCGCTTTGAAGAACTTGCATTAGTGTCTTGACTGACTTCAGACAAAAACTTGTCGACATTGAAAGGGTCTTCTGCGTCCTTTTCAAATTGTACTGGCCCTGTGCGTGCCTATAGAAAAAAGCTTAGTTAGCATCGTGTCTCGTAGAAGAGTAATACAATATGGTAACTGGTGTAAATTTAAGGCAACAAAAAATAGACTTACTTCTTGTTCTTCGGTGCCTTTGAACTTGCCACGACCCAGCACCTCACCAAAGCGACTGCTCTTTTGGATCCGGTCAAGTTCACGGTCGCCCACCTCTTCGTCCTCTTCGTCTCCGTTAGCCCGTGGCCGATAGATGCTGGTAATCGCATCCTGCGCCGCGAACAAAGGCTTATCATACGGGTTATCTTCATTGATGCCGGACGCGAACCCGCCCGTTTGATTGAACAATCTAGAATCATACATGCCCTCTTTGCTCTGTGTCGGCTTAGCGAGACCCAGCGCTACTTTTTCTGAGATGTCACGGTTCTGCTCACGCAACATGACTTGGGCGCGACGCTCCGTACCCATGCGGGTTTGTCGCAGTTTGCGCTCGTCTTCACGACGCTTCTCCGCACGCGCCCGTTCACGCTGCCTAATCTCTATATTTTCATTGTCAGAGCCAGACTCCGATCCCGAGTAGTTGCTACCACTGTAACTGTGCGAGCGTGAACGTGAGCGTGATCGACTGTCACGACTGCGGCTGCGGCGCCGGGAGGACTGGGCGGCGGCTGCATCTTCACGGGCCTTGGCTGCCAAAGCACGTAAGTTCTCTTCTTTTTGCTCCTTCTCCTTCTCGGCCAATCTTTGTTGCATCCTGGCACGTTGACTAACTTCTTCACGAGCATGACGATCTGCCATTTGTAGAGCCTCTGAAAGCCGCGCGAACTTGTCGTTAATGCCTGTATCCTTCAGAGCGCGGCCATCAGCTGCAAGACGCTTATCCAGAGGCACAGTGAAACCCTTCGGGTTCTTCCAGTTCGAGACAACCGGAGGTATTCTCCACGCCTCCTGGTCTTCGGCTGTGAGTTTACGCGGTGGAGAATGCATGACTGGCGGTGGTGGACTTCCGGGACCGCGGGGGATCTTCTTATGCTTGAACTTGGCAGGCTCCATGGGATCTTGCTGGCGCTCCATGATCTTCATGATGCGTTCTTTAGGCGGACGGCCATTGCCCATGTGATCAGACGGTGTGTATTTTACAAAGGTCGGATCTTTGCGTGCGCCCCCATTGACATTTTTTGGCTTCTGGGTGGCAACAGCGCCGCTTATAAGAGAAGCAAGCGCATTGCGTGTGCGTTCGGTTGTTGCTGCGACATCGTCCTGGCTAGGGCGTTCAAGGCTGATTTCGCCGGCATTGGCTTGTTGGCGAAGTGGGATGAGATCTTTGAAGGATGTGTGGATGATGCGTTTCTCAGAGTGACCTTGTCGTGCAATGGCGTCGTATTTGACCTTTCCATCGGCGTCGACCTGAATAGCGAGTGCGTTGCTTTTAGTCGATGTCTTCTTTCCCATTTCGAGCGGGTACTGGGCAATGGGGATTTCGGGAAACGCGCCGCCATCGCCAAAGTCTTCCTGCGATCGCGGGCGCCATCCACTGCGCTGCCCGTATGGCGGAGGGCCGGATCTCTACAGAAACAAGATCAACATTAGTATTTGAGCTGTAGCTATTGAAAGCAATATCTTCTAGATACCTTTAGCACTATCTGCGACTCGTCAATCTGGCCGGGGCCGACGATGCGAGGGCCCTTTTGTTGCGCATGGGCAGGGAGCTCTTCATCTTCGCCCGTGTATTTCGGCTTCGGCAGGGCAGCTGCCAATGAGAAAGCCATTGCGGGAAAAAAAATAGTCGTCGGGCGTAGATTTTGAAGTGAGCAAAAACATCAACATATACATACAAAAAGTCCCGACAAGTTCGTTTGGGACAACTGAAAATAAGGCAAGGCTACGTATAAATGTCTGCGGCTGCTTTCTACTGACCCTAGAATAAAGTAGAAAAAGGCCCTGGCAGATCCCTTCACCGCCTTCTACAAGTGGCCTCAAATAATAAGCTTCCAACTTTTACATATAAAACAAGGCAAATGTCACTACGATAGCTAAACTAAAAACTAATTTATGTTCATTGTGTTAAGTTGCTTCGATTATCAATTGTGAAAACTTCAGTTGCCTTGCTGGCCATAATAAAAACATAAGCAACGTATACTACATTGGCGGCCTTTGTCTTGCCGCCCCCCGCCCCCCAGATCTGTGAACCAGAGACACACCAGGTGCGCTGGTGGCTAGAGCTCTCTGCCAAGTGAGCAATCATAAAGCCGTAGCAGTTGCAAGAAAAGAAAGACACGGTCAGCGCAGTAAGTCTACGCCTACCTGCAGTAAAACATGCAAAACCAAGACTGAGTACACGCCACCACAAGCAATAGTCTACACATATCCTTTGCGAGCACCCTATAGAGAAGAGGCCAGTTAGCGACTGTATCCAGAGAGTATTGCCTTGGACCATAAACATACCTGGAAGAAGAATCTGACAATGAATACTTGAAGAGCTCCCATGCAGATAATCAGACCGCATTGGATCAAGCTGAAGTTGATAATGCGCCCCTCGGTGCTGTGCACGGTGCTGAAATTGCGGTTCTCACGGGTGCGGAAGTATTTCTGGTTGCGGGTGATAGTTGACAGTTGACCTGAGATCTTGTAGATGGACTCCTCTAAAACACTAGTCTGCTCAGCCGAAGTACCCTTCTTGGAGGGTAGCTCAGCGCGTGCTTCGTTCTCGACGGCGATTTCAAAGTCGACCAGCTTGTCGGCAAAGGTACTCATGCCATTGTTGAAGCAAAACTCGTACTCGCCGACTAGGTTTGCCGAAAATACAAAGTCGCCCTGGCGCTCCTTCTCGCCGCTCATGACCAGACGGCTGGCAGGGTTCTTGACCTGGTAATCGATATCGAAGGAACCACCAGATTGGACCTGTTGGTGTAGAACATAGTTAGTGGGCTGTTCGTAGTCCCGGGAGAATCGCCAGTGCAGTCTCGGTGATGATCGAACATGGTAAGCCCCGCTGTAATAGATAAACGTACTGCAAAGTAGAAGGCGATCTTCTCACCCTGCTTGTTGGCCATGGTGTAGAAGCAAGCTTTGTCGTTCGCACCGAGCATATAACTCAGCGCCGTAGCCGAGACGCTGGAGACGAAAAAGGCCAGCAGGCTGGCAATGAATAGTGGCACCCGCATTGGAGTTATACGATGTGAAGTGTCGTCGTGACAGTTGTTTTAATTATCGTCGAGGGCAAAGGAAGAAAAAAAAATGTCAAGAAAAGCCAATTCCTAGACCTGAATTCCAAAGACTAGATTTAGGACAAGCTGTCGCGTAGAGGACCTGTTGTTACTTGTATTGACAAGGCTCTGAGCCTTCGACTAGGGGTGGCTAACACCAAACAATATTTGGCCAAAAATCAGCAACACTGTGGCTAGACCAGTACGGCTGATTTAGATAACGGTGCTGTTTCTTATCGCTCGTGACGTGGGGATTCCGTGCCCCATGCGTGTTTGGCTACTGAGCCGGGTTTAAGTGGCTTCCGTCCCGCTTTACGAAGAGCCAGTGTAAAAGACCCGACTGGTATCGACTATTACTATCTTGCCTATCAAGTGTAACTGTTGTTGCCGTGTTGCTTAATGGTTCATCTTTGCCGAGAAATGTTACTGGCAGTCCAATAACATTGCTGTAGCTAAACCCAACATAGTGAAAGCTGTTGCCTTTTTGGCAGGTCAGCATGCAACAAAATGGCGGCAACCAACACAAAAACAACTCAATCGCAGGCAGATTTCATTATCATCATGTTTTGCCATTCGGGATTCGAGGAGCAACAAAAGAGGCAAT
Organism: Endoconidiophora laricicola; assembly: GCA_001640655.1. Lineage (NCBI taxonomy): Eukaryota > Fungi > Ascomycota > Sordariomycetes > Microascales > Ceratocystidaceae > Endoconidiophora > Endoconidiophora laricicola. The sequence continues at coordinate 33,073 of LXGT01000064.1, read as the reverse complement.
GGCCAATCAGTAGCTTCTGGTATGTTTTTTTTGGGTGGTAGTAACAGCGAGCTTTAGCAGGTTCCCACTTCTATCGGGCCAGCACAATTGATCTACAGCGCCTCTGGTTGGCTGGAAGCCTAGAAGCATCGCTGTGGATGAAGAGCCGCCTATTCTAGAACTTTGAAAGGCGACAAGTCAACATTTGCCCTACTGCTTCTTTCGCCAACCCATCCCATCATCATCGAAATCTAACGTCTGCCATTGCTGATCCAGAGATGCTTCTTGAGCTTTTATTTATTGGGTAGATATCATCGCAAGACATACAGTTTTGCTCTCATTTCATCGCCCTATATCATCTTGTATCCCCTATCCAGCAGCAGCCCATACTGCCTCTGCTCCAGCGATCATCGTCCACTAGCGCACGAGAACATCATTAGCTCCAGTTATACCTCCACTGGCGATATCATCAACCGTCTATCGTCCGTTGAAGCTCAGCGCTCAAAATCATCGCAACATGCCAGCGCAATCTAAGCTCGCGGCTGTCACGTCGGCGACACTGAGATTCGGCACTTACATCTATCTACGATGGGTATGTGCATCACTTTCCGTCGAGTTATCTAATTAACCCTACTTAGTTGTTTTAATATACATCTCATATCATCTGCTAACCATTACTATTTGTACTACTAATAGATGCCAGGACCAGTAAGCTTATCACAACCCCTCGATTTAGCTTCATGCGCTTGATCATAATAACTCAGCGACTGACCACAACATCTGCCTATAGGCTGCCATTCCGCCAACACTTCTAACTGCATTCGCAGTTTACGTTCCAGCAGCGATCGCCACATACTATGCAGACTCAGCTTTTGATGTTATCAGCCAAGTTGACATAGACGCCACTGAGACTATTCTCATGCCAAATCAGACCGCCGACGACGCAAAGCCAGCAGTTGAGGCTGAGGCTGAATCACTTGTGGTAGCAGTTGATAGTGTGGAAGTCAAGAAAACACTTGTCTTAGAGGATAAGCCTAGCAGACCAATCTACACTCTGTTGACTGGTATTCCCAGGAAGAAAAATAGCTTCATGTCGTTATTAACTTTTCTCATAAACCTAGTCTTGGTTCTTGGCATCATCGATTTCACATTCACAGCGCACTACTTCTGGTCCAGCGACGACCTTTCATTCGTGCGCGTAGGATATGTATCGCCCTACGAGGCGCGCTTCTTGATTCGCGAGACAGATCAAGACAAGATGCCCGTCTCCATTAAGATCCGTATGAAGGATCCTTCACTGCCTTTTGATTCTAACCAGTGGCAACTTGTCGGCGGCGCACGCTGGACTTCTAACGAGACCGATTATACCACTACTATCAATATTCCTCTGCCGCATGCGAAACAGCACATTTACGAATGGCGCACATCAAACAATCACACTGGCGAGTTTATGGTGCCTCCTAAGCCTGGCGCCGTATCTCGCTATGACGATGGCAAATTCACATTCTTATCAACATCTTGCATTATTCCTCGCTTTCCTTACAATCCTCTGAACCATCCTCTCGCTATTCCGGGCGCACAGTCTCTTAGTAAAATACTGCCCTCTCTGCATGCCCAGTTCATGTTGTTCCTTGGCGACTTCATTTACATTGATGTTCCTGTTGTGTTTGGCAAAACCAAGGAGGACTACCGTCGGAAATATCGCCAGATATATGCATCGCCTGAGTGGGCAGCTATAGGACAGAATCTAAGCTGGATTCACACCCTCGATGATCATGAGATATCCAACAACTGGTCGGCCAACACTACTGGTGTATACAGCGACGCTATGGATACATTTCATACGTATCACGGTGCACCCAACCCACCTGCTGCCCGTATGGCGGGCTCCAGTGTATCACGCCCCGGTGCAACCTACTATGAATTTACCCAGGGCCCAATCAGTGTCTTCATGCTTGACACTAGAAGTTACAGATCTGATAACCTTGAACTCAATGCCACTCACCCCGATAAAACCATGCTAGGCAAAGAACAGCTTGCAGACCTTCTCTACTGGCTAAACCGCCCAGAGCCCAGAGGTGTTACATGGAAAGTCATTGCCAGCTCTGTCCCTTTCACCAAGAATTTCCCCGTTGATGGTGTTGATACCTGGGGTGGTTTCTTGACTGAGCGTAAGCTGATTCTAGAGGCCATTTGGGATTCCTATTTACATGGCGTTGGTGTCATTATCCTCTCTGGTGATCGTCATGAATTTGCTGTTACTCGCTTTCCCCCTCCGCTTGGAGGCAAGTGGCCTCAGAATGCTGCTCCTTACGAGTTTTCGGTTAGTCCCCTGAACCAGTTTTCGTCGCCAGTGCCAACATACCGCCAGAATGATGATGAGGATGAGGTTGTCAAGTATATCCACCTGGGCCTGTCTAAGTTTGGGTCAATTACTATTGAAAACTTTGGCGATGAAGGCCAAAGCACTCTTTTCTACCAGATGTATCTAGATGGCGAACCAACGTGGAATATTACGTTGATCTCGCCCAGAATTGTGAAAGAAACCGAGAAGAAGACCACCATGGCAACTGGAGGTGGTTCCATCTGGGATCGCATCTTCACCTAGAGCGCTGAACATAATATCTTGATGAGGTCCCTTAGACGTAAGCGTTTCAGCTAAGAAGGCAAAAAATAAGAACGCAATGCTATGACTTTAGCATGCATTTCAGAGCTATACACACAATACGCGGTTCATCTACTTCCGTAGCATACATACCATGACCGATAACAAGCCGTTTCTATCTCACAATATCTCCAGAGTTGTCTCACAGGCTTCGTTCATCTTGGAGAGGCTTCATTGTATCTTCAGGATTTCTTTTTCCATACGCTGAGAATAATATTTGTTTTGATGTAATCCAAATTTTTTTTGATATCAAACCTACTCTAGTAACTAGCTATATCTATAGGCGTTAAGGCATTCAGTGAAATGTGTTGAAATAGATGAATACATTTAGTAACGTCTGGGCTATCTCTCGACCAGCAAGACTTGCCCTTATAACTTGGACTTTATAGGTACTACTAAAATACCAAACTCACTCTTTAGATCCAATTACCCATGTTCCCATATTCATTGCCAGCAGCAGAACACTTCTTCGGCAAGCGGACATTCACCATTTGGGGTCTGTCAGCAGGCATCATGATCAGAATGCCAGCAAAGTGGACAGACGAAGTCATACGAGGCGTCACTGCACTTGGAGACAGAAAGCCAGCATCTTCAAGCTTAGCAGACACCTCGATGGTACACGAGCGAATCTTTTCAGGCTCAGCCTCTTCCACAGATGGCTTCTTGATTCGGGACGTGGTAGTGGGGCTATACGTCTTAGGCTGGAGAAGCAGAAATTCTTCATCCTCTGCGATACCAACCAGATGTGCGGCGGGAGCTTCAAAGCCAAAGTCCAGAGTCTCGTCGCGGGAAACGGGGGCGATAACGACGGGGTTACTGCTAAGAGGACCTCCAGAAACTTGCTCCCGGGCATTACATACAATAGGCCGAGCGGTCGAGCTAGGCTCGTGGATAATGGGCTGTGGGTCGGGCGAGATAGGGCGCTTCGGGTGGAAGATCAAGTTGATGCAAGAGGAGACCACGGAAGGGCCCGACATGGCGATTTGATTGGGGGGACAGTCACGAGGTAAAACGAGGAGCCTATCAATCGAAGGGGAGAAAATGGAAAGATACAAGTGAGTGTATGTGACTAGTCAGTAAAGAGTCAAGACGACTCTGAAGAACAAAAGTTCAGAGAGGCGTAGAGACGGATGAAGAGGAAGTGTATCTCACCTGTAGATACTGGATGATACAAATATGAGAGAAAAAGAAGATATCTAACTAGAAATTCCGACAGATAGACAAGTGTTTCTGGCAGAGTAATTAGAAGATTGGATTTGAAAGCGGTTTGTAGTGAAGAAGATGGAGATGCGGAAGCAAGACACAAACATGAGGCATCTAAACAGCGGTGCCGGTGCCGGTTTTATAGTAGCCCGGGCACTAGAAACACATCTTTGTCTATATATTTATGTCTCACCAAGTAAATCATAGTAGAAATGTAGTTAAGAGAGTGCGACTCTTCATCATGTATAGCAGCACAAAGACTATTCAAGACGATATCAACAAAACGTCGATGATATCAAAGAATAGATAGGCCTGAATAAACGCTAGCATTGAGGGCTAAGGCAATAGATAATTAGCTTAATTTTGGCATTATTGTTCTTTGTTTCTTAGCCGAACAAAGTGCCACAGCTTAAAGTGAGAACCTAAGCTTATAAGTGACTTAGAACCAGACAACGAGAACAAAGAATACATGCTTTCTTTCCACAGACAATTGATTCATCACAAGTTTCAAAAGGGAACTGCAAGCAAGAGAGTTTGAACAAAGAACAACAGCTTCTTGGATTTGGAACCAAGTTGACCAAATAAAGTCATTGTATCATAAACGTCATGAAGATAGGGTTTCTCAGACAAAAGAACCCGGGGATGTACAAAAAATGATCAAAACACACCAAACATTTAACGATATAGACCTTCCGATGACAACCAGATAGTGCATTTTCTTTCCCTTCTCTTCCCTATGCTACTACTACTTACTGCGCCTGACCGATATCCTGCTGCTTCTGTTCTCCAGAAAACCTGGAGACCGCTACTAGGTTCCTCCGTGGTGGAATTTGCGATGTTGGTAGCTCGACGACGCCAAACGACGGCAAGTGCTCGTACAGCTTCGGTCTCAGTTCCTTTGACTGAGATTCCTCCGTCTCGATCTTGACGCCGACTTCGGACGGCGGCGGCGATGACCGGTGGGCCCAAGCAGCGGCCATTTCTCCGGGGTTCTTGGTCAAGCCCATGTTAGGCTTCTTCATCTGCTCATGCCAGCTACGGCGCATGCTGCGACTCGGCTTGATGTTGGCATAATGGTTGGCATTCACGCCGAATTCCCGGCGATACTCGTGGGTTACCGCAGGCTGCGGCTTGGGCAAAGTCGGCGTAGAGGCGAAACTAGTAGTGCTGTGTCCGGACGAAGCATAGTACGACGGCGGGTCAGGATACAGCGACTTCTCGTCATCGAAGCTCTTGGTAGAGGCGTAGTAGGAGGTGGGGGCCATGGGAGCAGCGAATGTGCTAGGCAGGCCAGCCTGTGGTTGTTGCGGCAGACGCAGGATTCGGCGCCGGACAAAGGCGTGGGCTGGCTGGAAGATTCGGTGGCGGCGGAAGTAAAAGAAAATGCCGAACAGCATGAGCACACAAGCAGTACAGATGATGGAGGCAGCCAGCACAGAGACGCTGACTCCGTGTGAAGAGTCGTTGGACGTGGTTAGTACGTCTCGCAAGAAGAGCTGGTTAGCATCGAGGCGCATCTTGTGTTTAGCTAGGCTGATATAGGTGGGCAGCAGACCAGCAGCTGCGAGTGGACAAAAGGCGGCCAAAGGCCAGTATAGAGAAGCTACCGACTGAGGCTTCATTAAGTATATATGTAGATAATCAGAGCGGCGCTATATAGTCAAAGATGGAGAGATAGATTTGTATAACCGATGACAGGTTGGGTGTCTGGGTTTGCTGAGATCACACAACTAGAAACAGTAGCTCGGGCCGAAATTCAAACCAAACGTCACGATGAAAAGGTAAGACGGAAACTCCAAGAGCTCTAGACTTAGCTGGGGAATAGGCGGTCCTCTAGCTTCATATATACACGAACCAAGAAATGTCCAGGCAAGCAATGCAGATAAAATGGGTGGATTTTATTAGCAGCGGGAAAAGTCACGTACAAACAGTCAGCCAGCCAGGTTACAACAACATGCATTCAGCTTGGCTGCACTCCGATATCACCGTGACTGCATTATCTCATATAGGCGTTCTTTCGGTACAATAGTGATCGCATGGTACCATGTGAGGTGATACGGTGCGTATGATGTGTTATGTATGTCTATCTTTCTTCTTGTCTTTCTTTGTTCATAGCCACTAACAATGGCCCACGCTGTTGGATTTTGCCTCTCGCTTGTTAGGGCAATTTTCTCATTGTTTTTCGTATTTGTGTTTCTTCTTTAGTGTTGTATTTGATTTTACCGTTTGTTCCGTTTGGTTTCCTTTTCGGCTTAGACAGCAAAAGAAACAACGCCTAGATAGACAGATTGGACAACTCATCGTGGGCCTTTAGGATACTGTTTCTTGTCCTCTCAGGCGCTGCGCCCCATCCAGTCTAGGGTTGGTAGCCATAGCCGGGGGTTTGGCAGGGCAGTCGACTCTATGTTCCTCGATAAAAGATCCGACCGTAGTAGAATATGTTAAATTTCTGTATTTCCTTTTTTTATCGTGTTTGTGAATTCTCGCAAAAAGGCCCATCTTGGCAAACACAGCTGTTCCCTTTTTCTCATCCGCCACTCTGTTTGTCCGCCTAGCCAGCAGATCTCGCAACCAGATGGCGGCGGTGATGGATGCAAGAGCCCATAAGTGGCGGCAGCATTGAGACTTTACTATGTTATATTGTCATATTAATTGTAACTACAGCTACTAGTCTTATTTTCTTGAGCGGACAAGTCATCCGATTAGCAAGCACTATTAGTGCCAATACATAAAACAAGGCATTACTAGATGCCTGTTCTTCTATATTGATTTCTAGCTATTTTACTGTATCTCCAGCCAATGGGCCGCGTGGCTTAGCCGCGATGCTTCCGCAGCTCGCTTGCTGGCCGAGCTTCAGATCAGTTGGTGCCAAGGAGCACAGCTTGCCCTGTCTGGGTATAATGCTACCTTTACTCACAATGGGTCTTGTTTTTTTTTTTTCCCCGGCCTCTAGTCTAGTGTCCATCTAATCCTCAAGTCTCCAAAAGCTAACAATACTGTTGCTACCGTTACTATTAGAGTATTATATCTATAGAGTTCAACAACGCTAAACCAGAAGACTTGGGCTAGCCGCGTTTTCAGTAGCCGATGCACCAACTAAGCCAGGCCTGCATTGCTTGTTGGCTCAAAAGCTACAAGGACCTAGCATCCAGCACAAAGAACCCCTAGAACGCTCTGTCTTCAACTAGTAATTACTATGTATGCACGAGCTATGAAGTTTGTTGGACAGACATGTTTTGACCATGCGCGAATACTAATAGTAATACAAGCAAAAAACTATAAATATATAGATAGACGAGCGGCGCTTAAGCATGCCGGGCAGGCTAGCTAGCAGGGATCTTGAGTCTGCAACTGAGTCTTGGTAAGTGGCCGATGAACCTTTTTCGTTTTCCTCCAGTTTTGCCTTTATCCCATTTTCCATTTCTTTATTTCTCTTTGCTAGTATTACCTAGTAGGTTGCGTGTCTTGGAAGCCACCCGGGGGGGCCCGAGAGCCGACTTAGCCGTAGCGAGATGCAGTCAGCAGAGAGTTATTGATTTTATAGAAAATATCTTAAACGATGGTCGCATTTCAAGTACTAGGGTTACTAAACCCTCGGCACATTTTAAGTTTAACTTTTATAACTCCATTATGTAAGCATGCTGCCTAACAAAGTGGAAAAGAACATAATCCCGTGACAATGGGCTCCAAAAGATAACGGAGAAAAAGAAAGAAAGTTGGAGAAGGCAAATCGCTCGGGCGTTTTCCCAGAAATGGCCACTTCGTCATTGTCGATTGCTAGTGATCGATCGACTGCCGTAGCATTAGGAATGCGTCAATAAAACCTTGGATTTCAATGGCCTCAGCACGAGACGAACAGGCTTTGCAACATGAGAAACTGATGACGCTGGGCCAAATATATTGAACCATGAAGTTTAGTACCCCGCCAATAGCTAGACGGACCCCAAAAAGCAGCTGTTTTTTTTATCCAAATCAATATTATTATTTTCGAATCAGTAAGCGTCTTCAGATTCCAAGGCCAATGACGACCTTTTTCTTTTTAATGCTACACCTTAAAGAGAAAATATAGGAAGCGCCAGCCAGACTGCTAGTTTGACGATCAGAGTTCCTTCCGAGTTATGGATTTTATCAAACGTCGAGCCATATTTACGAGCATCTCATAAATCACGTGCCATTGTCGATTCATCAATATCTCCAATTAAAACAGAGGCCTTGCTTCACGACTACTTTTTGCTGTCTGTTTGCATTGTTGTTAGGTAGTAGGATTGCTTATATCTCTTGTGCTGTCCAGACAGCTAGCGTCATACACAACACGCCATCTACATATTTCGACTTCAGTTCGACCTACCTAGCTCGGCCTACAATGACGTCCGTTTACCGACTAAGCCGTGCCGCCCGGTCGGTTTCTCAGGTGACCACGAGACCCCGATGTGCCGCCGGCGCAACCGTTTCCCCCGCGCCACTGTTGCGATTTGCGTCGACTAGCAGCAGTGTAAATGCTGCAAAGGCTGAAAGTCATGCGGGACCAGCGGCGACAGCCCTGTATTCTGTATCGGCTGGATGTGTCGAGATTTCTCACCCTACTGTTGCAGCAGCAAAACGGTCCAGTTTGTGAGTTCATGGGAGCTAGCAAGGAATTATCTTCATATATAATGGTAAATCTCGTGATCGGTCCAGTGAGCTAATACTTTCGTTCTAGACCGAATATCTGGCTCCGGTAAGCTCATTCATTTTGTCCAGCTACTATGCAAGGAATCGTTCCTTACTTTGGGCTTATTCTTTCCTTTTCTTTTTTCTTCTTTGCCATTACTCCCTCTAATCACTAGACATGTAGAGATAACTGCCGCTGCGCCAAGTGCGTGAACCAAGCCACTAACCAGCGCAACTTTAATACCTTTGATGCGGCACTTGTATGTTTATTCTGCTTTGGCAAATCACTCTTGCGGGCCCTAGCCTAAGTCGGTGCCTGCATCTGCGCCTCAAACTGCGTCATGCTATATAATCCAGACTCTGGCACATTTCCATGCCCAGACCGCTTTCCAATTTCTTCTAGTATCGTGGACTGACACGCATCTTTTCTGCCTGCCTGCAGATACCTAAAGACCTTGCGCCTAAGCAGTTACGGCCCGATCAGAATGGGCTACACATCGTGTGTATGTAGCTTTATAAATGCGTCAATTACTGCTTCTCAAAGACTGACGTTCTCTCCCTCTTCCTCTGTCCTCCCCTGTAGGGAAACATGATGGCCACGAGAGCTTCTATCCATGGGACTTTCTCACCTTCTACCTGGCCAATGATGCCCGCGGTCCGGAGCCTTTGACGTAAGTTTGATCACGACCCCTGTACTTAATCTTCGCATTCTCTAACAGAGTGAGCAGCCAAAAATTCTGGGGCGCAGAGATCGCTGCAAACCCTCCGACGGTTACTTTTGATGAGGTCATGTCAGCGGCGAATAATGATGCCGGCGTTGCTAAAATGACCCAATTGATAGTACTGCAACAACCAACTCCCGCTGTCACCCAACTGCTAGAGTTTCACTAACACAGTGTCTGCTAGCGCGAATATGGAATGGTCTTTGTCGAGAACACACCGTACGGCTCGTACGAGGACACTGAGCGGTTGATTCGCCGCATTGCTTTTGTGCGGGAAACCCACTACGGCGGCTTCTACGACTTCATCCCGGACATGGCTATGGCCGACACGGCGTACACAAACATCGCTCTTCCGGCACACACTGACAATACCTATTTTAGCGACCCGGCCGGCCTGCAGTCCTTCCATATCCGGTCGCACACAGGTGCCGATGCCTCGGGTGGCGCCTCGTTGATGCTCGACGCCTTCCACGCTGCCAATGAGCTGCGGCGCATGAATCCCGAGGCATATGATATCCTAGCTACAGTGCGCCTGCCTTGGCATGCTAGCGGTAACGAAGGAATCGCTATTGCCCCTGACCAGCGCTATCCTGTCCTCGAGCTGGGGGCTACGGACAAGGCGTTGCTTCGTGTGCGCTGGAACAACGACGATCGCGGTGTTGTGCCGTTCGATGGCGGAGTTGACCCGCGAGACTGGTATGAGGCTGCGCGCAAATGGCATGCAATCCTCACGCACAAAGATATCGAGTACTGGAGGTTGTTGAAGCCCGGGACAACTCTGAGTAAGTTTTTTTTTCTTTTTTTCTTTAGATTGATGTGCAAATATTCTGGGAAATAGGACGCTGTAGCCGATACCATCTATCTTCTTCATCTTTATTTTTCGATTTCTCTACCTCGCTTATCAACTCAGCTACTGACTCGCTTAATAGTTTTTGACAACTGGCGGGTTATGCATGGCCGCAGCGCCTTTGTAGGCCTCCGTCGCGTATGCGGTGGTTACGGTGAGTCTTCGCCCTTCTTTGCTAATCAATAATACCAATGCGTATATATATGTGTGTGTGTGAATGTTCCAATACTAAATGACAGTTTTAATCCCTTAGTCAACCGAGATGACTTTATGTCGCGTTGGCGCAATACGAACTTCTCACATCAGCAGATAACTACCCGTATCATAGGTTAGGGAGACACATAATATATCTAGTCCTCTCGCGATGAAGAAGATGGTGGAAGAGAAGGGGATAGGTAACGGAGACAATAGATGCTATTGACTTACACGTCAGTGCCATATCAGCATTTGATGAGTTCGTCTCTGCAAGTCTTGTATGCGCTAACATAATCTCGTGATGCTGTCTAGAGTCGTTTCGAAATCGCCAGAAGCATTCTTGGTTTCTCAAGCGGCGCCTTTTCCAAAGAAGTCTCTCCGATTGCGTCCTCGGCTATCTAGGGCGCAATCGGATGATAGAGCATACTGCGTGATACAGTGAATGCCTGGCTAGATACTATTGCAATAGTAGGAGCAGAGTAAGGGGATGTACTGTGAGGAAACCAAGATGTCATGATTCTGTAATCATGGGGCTCTGCTCTGCAGTCTGGGCCAATCCCTCCTTTAGGCAATATATACATTATATAAACAAATATAAGGAGCTAGGTGCGAGTATGATCGACAAAGTGTCCCCAGGTTTCCTTAGGGCTCTTCAGAGTCCTGGAGCTTCTCGTCTCTCACTAAAAGGCCGCCTGCTAGTTTTGCCGCCCAAGGAACTCCCTGAACTAGATATGCCGCCTCATTCTCCCGACAGCTCCGCATAGATTTCGCTCCGGCTGCTAAAAGAAGAGTTCCCCTCCCAAGATACAATGCTGGATGCTAAGTAGCTAGATCCATTCCATAGTGGGGAAACAGGCGCCGACCCCACTATAGGACACTTGTTGCATATGGGCCCTTGTAACATAATTTTTAGTCTCGTCATAGTTCACTTCTAATCGAGCAATGAGTATAAAGAAATAAAGATGAAGGGTTTTTTTATAATCATTAATCTTAATATACACACACACAGTTTCTAGAACCATGAAGATGGCTAGGCGAGTTCTAGCTCACTATAAACACAAAACAAACAGAAATCAAAAAGTAACATTTTGAATGTAGTGACTTTTCTATGAAGCCCGCCTTCCCCCAGCGATTAGGGTGCAAACAATGTCTTATCTGCTCTTGTTTGTAGTAGTCTATTATAAAATATGATTTTCTCGGAAATTGGAGAGCATGGCAAGTATTGCCTGTGCCTATGCCTGTTGTTGTCCTTCTTCTATGGAAGTAGGATCTTTCGCAGTGAAAGAAAGAAGACATGGAAACTATGATATGGGAAAGTATAGTTCAAGACGAATAGACATCAAGCTATGTAGGGTTAATGTAGGAAATATGAGATATCATAGCTGAAAGAAAAGGAGGCTCAGATATGCCGTCAGCTAGCCAGGTACAGAAATAACTCGCCGAAATCGCCCAACTATCGGGCAAGCTTACTATCCAAAAGGAAATACATATCCGCATGCAGAGAGCTTGCATAGCTTGTTGTCAACTGCATTATTTTTGAAAAAAGACCGATACTTGGCGATACAGTAGAACATAAGAAAGTCTAGCCTTGCACAAAGAACCCCTGTAGTTTGTGTTAGGCTCCTCGATTCTGTTATATCTTCCAATTGGGGCTGCCACTTTCTTTCATTTCAGTACTATGTATATCTTTTCTATGACTCCTTCTCTTATGCCCCCCCTTTGGACCAGGCCTCAGGCTTCACCTTTTTGGAACTCTTCCACAGCCGACAACTTCCATGTCTTTCTTTTTCCTTAGTGTACTGGACAGAGCTACGTATAACACTACGATAGTGGAGTATCACTGCGGATTCAACAAATCGACTTTTCTGCTACTAGCACTTTTGGTTAGTTTGTATCTTGCTATACGCCTTGGCTGACTTTGTGAACAAGACCTAATGCTACTGTTAGTAACGTGGGGGGAAGGGATGGGGGTTGTGTACGTGTTCTAGTACAGGAGTTGCATGTTGCCTTTGTGAGTAATAGAATATGTGGTAGAAGCTGCAAAATAGTAATCTAAATAAAGTCGTACTGGGGCAATGTGAGGCAAAGTATAAGTATCTCCGGCAGTCTTCTTCCATGACTTCAAACTCTTTAGTCTTCATTTTCATTTCTTAATATCACAACTCATTATCCCTATCATCTCTTGAGTATCTTCATTCTCAATCTTCACTATACTTTGTATCCATCATCCTCAACTACCTCTCTTCCGACCCCTTTTCTCTCTCTCTCTCTCTCTCAAAATGGATTGCCTTGACAAGCAGGGACACTTTGTCTATGATAACATGCCTGCCGTACACAGCAAACGCGTGCTGCCACTGTTCTCTCTTAAGGGCAAAACCGCCATTGTCACCGGCTCCGCCGCCGGTATTGGTCTCGGTGTTGTGCAAGCCTTTGCCGAGGCTGGTGCTGACGTGGCCATCTGGTACAACAGTAACAAGAAGGCCGAGGTTGTAGCTGCCGAAGTGGCCGCCGAGTACGGCGTCAAATGTAAATTTATTATCTTCCGTAACCCGGCGGTGGGGACTATTTTCAGCCTTTTCGGGATCTCAGGACTAATGTAGTCTAACAATATAGGCAAGGCATATCAGGTCAACGTTACAGAAAACGCAGCCGTTGAGGCTGCTGTTGATAAGTGCGTCGAGGACTTTGGCGGCCGCCTAGACATCATGGTAGCCAACTCCGGTATCCCCTGGACCGACGGCACAATGCTAGACGGCCCTGTCGACAGCGCCCTAAAAGTCCTCCGTGTCAATGTTGACGGCGTGTACTTTTGTGCTCGCGCGGCCGGCAAGCACTTTCGTCGGCAGAAGAAGGAGGGCACGACGACGGACGGCAAACCGCTTGAGAATTTCACGTACGGTGCCTTTATTGCTACTGCCAGCATGAGTGGACATATTGTGAATATTCCCCAAGCGCAGGCGTCGTATAATGCGTCCAAGGCGGCTGTAGTGCATCTATGTAAGTCTTTCTATCTCTTTCATTCCTTGCTCGTTCCTGCTCGAGTTATTCCTTTCTTTCCTAACGTCTAACTTTTTTAATATAGGCAAGTCTTTGGCTGTAGAGTGGTCAGGCTTCGCTCGCTCCAATTCCATTTCTCCAGGCTACATCATCACAGAGATCTCGCAGTTCTGCTCGGTCGAGACTAAGAACATGTGGAAGGACAAGATTCCTATGGGTCGTGAGGGTGAGGTGTCAGAACTCAAGGGTGCGTATTTGTATCTGGCTTCAGATGCCGCGACGTATACTACTGGCTGTGACATGGTCATTGACGGCGGCTACTGCTTGCCTTAGAATATCTTAGGGTTAGATATACTGTAATACCATTTCACAATTGACTCATAAGTTTGTAACAAGAAGTGTCATTTATTTATTTTATTTTCAAAGAATTGGTATGACGTTTTTGAGTTATTGTGAAGTCAACAGGGTTAGGGTCAACGTTGTCTCACTCTAGGGTCTATCATTCCGTTCATCTTCCTTCTCCGCCCCGCTGCCCAGCCCTACCTAAGAGGGTTTGGCATCAAAAGTTGACTTGAAAAATACGTTCTTTTACATGATTTTGTCTTGTTTTATGGCATGTTGCTTTTTGTAAGGGGGTCTTTCATGAGACGGACTATTTTCTTTGTAATTTGTAGACTTGGCCGAAAATATGAACACTTGATAAGAGGGAGACTTTTTGAAACATTGCTAGCACGGATCCAATGAGAAACAAATGCTTTTCTACGTAAGTTTGGCCTACGGACTGGACCGTGATACGATTTGTTAACAACTTGTAAGCACGGCACTGGTTGGAGAAGACACGTAGTTTCATTTAAATTGTACTCATGTTTCCTTGAGAGATTGTGCCCGTTAGATAATATATGACTTCCTCCACTTGGTAATGGAGAAGCAAACAGCCTGGGGAATAGCCTGGAGAGTAAAGCAGAGATAGAAGTTGGTGGTCTTGAAAGGCAGGCACGGCTAAGAGATAAAAAAGGAACAAAAACAAAGAATGACGACACATCAAAGGCAAAACCTTGCCTGAAAGTGGGAGCCTGTGCCTTGCTGCTGGCTGGCATAAACTTGAAAAGTGGAAAGGAAAGCCGGGCTGGCTATGATCTTACTCTCTTTAGCATCTGGCAGGGTGTTTTTCAGGAGTTCTCTTACGGCGGTAAGGTGGACTAAAAGATAGAAGATATCTTGCAAACTGTGGGTTGCTTACACGTCTAATGTTTTAGTACTGCCGAAACAATGAACACAATTCTAATACACCATCTTGTCAGAGCACACAAACACGCACGCACTAAAAGCTACGATGGTGTCTACGGCTCCAGAGCATGTTACAGGAACAGACTATGAAGATCTGTTGTAGCTGCATTAGCAGCATTGACAAGGCCTTTGAACTGGTCTAGATACGTGATACTACTGCTATTTTTTTTTCTTTTAGCTCGGCGGCCCCCGTAAGATGAGAAGAGAGATCGGAAGGAGAGCCGAGAAATGGCTTGTACAGTCTGGAAAGGCCACCCTTCGTTTTCTTTTCTGCTGGTCTTGTAGAAGAAGACACAAACTTGCGACTAAGTTCTTTTGAAAACACGATCTTGAGGTTGTCATGTCTAGAGGCGGATATTGTTAAGATGGTTGGATACTACATTTCAATTATGACTGGCTATGTGATAGGCCTTGAATAGATATTTAACTATTGACTCTCCAGTTTAGCTTTGTTTGATCAGCATAACGAACAATACAGAACGAAACCTTCGCTATTGGCCTGGCCAACCTGCTAAGTTCGGCTGTACTCCTGAGCTTTCCTTCCATCGTTCACCTCGGCTGAAATTCTCGTGCTCGCAACGACCAGTGTTTCTTCGGTTCCTTGGAGGAAGTAGAAGTATTATCAGCATTAGTATATAATAAACTACTTATTATAGTTAATATCTAATCGAGTAATGAATGAGTTTTAAACCCCCCCGAACAATCACCATGTCCATCTAAAGTCCTATCCTTGTCCTGCCTTGTCGATGCGCTGGCTTTCGTTTGGCTATGCTAACAACAATAGCATTGATTCCTGGCATCTCCAGCTGCTTTGGGATAACAACTGTGAGATACTATACCATTTAGTGCTATTGCTGGCAGCACAAGAGCAACGCGAGTTGAGGTTTTGGTCGATAGTGGTGCCTCTATATTCCTGCTTGTAGTGGCACAGCGCTGATTCACGCGCAACACCCTTCCCTTTATCAAGATTGCGAAAGTCACAGCGAGCGCACTGAAATCTCCATTAGCCATAGATCTGGGGGAACTAGTTGAAGTATCGCTGCTACGGTTCCAGTCTGACCTCAAAAGTTAATATCTCTCGCCAGCTAATAGTACCCTGAAATAGCATACATGCAGGCCCCCCCCTTTGCGCCAGCCTGTGCTTCCATCTAACCTCAAAGCTGCTCTAGAAGGTCACTACAGCAGCAAACTAAGCCAGTCGAGCAAGCAGAACGTAAACTTGTACCCTTTTCTCTTCGCAATCCTTTCTCCGCTTAGAAGCATCAGCCCCTCTACTCTACGACGCCCACCCACTCACAGCTTGAACCTGTCTATCTGAGCGACCAGCCGAGAAGGAAAAACGATGCCAATCAACGAAGCTAAGCTCTGGAACTAAACTGCTGGTAGTTAGTTGCTCTTAGTCTCCTATTATACTGGCCTCTCATCTAACCCTCATCCTCAAGCGTGTCCCTTCTAACTTCTCTGCCATCTTACTTCACCAATAGCGGCGTCCTTTTTGTTATTCCTACTGCTATAGCTTCGCAACAAACTCATCCTTGTAACACTTTTATTCGCTGTAGCTGTTTTCGCGCCCTTTTCGCAGCTCGAAGCGTCTGTTATCCTCACCTGTATTTTGGCCCAAACCCCTCTTTTTTTTTTTCCCCCTTCACCGAAGCTTGAATTTCGCCGTGGCAGAACCAAAACAGTGCTTCTGTGCTTTTGTGCCTTCTGGTCTTTTACTCGTTTTTGCGTATTCGAAACCTTGGGCCTGTCAGCCTTTTTCTTCCAACACTACACAAGCTCTAGTTTTTGTTCTTGTTCTCCCTCACTGTCGACTCCAGTCATCTTGCTCCTCCTCCCTCCCTCGTCAAACCATTCACTTGCCTGGTTCTTCTAGAAGAGGCCTGGCTCTATCCCTGACATACTCGACACTGATTTTCCGCTGCGACTCCTATCTCGACAACCTGCTATCGCCTGCTCATAGTATTCGATTTGTTCCAAATATCCAGCTGTTGCTTAACGCCCCCCCACTTCATAGCCGATCGAACACCATTATTATCGTCCATTCAGTCTTCCAATCTCGACTACTCATTCCCGTGCGCTAGATACACAATCGGAACTCGACCTACTAGTCTTTTGTCTTCGAAATATTCAACTAATAATGGAAGGCGACACCCCTCAGATAAGCATTGGCGGCGGCGACGATCGTCGGTTGCAACAAGTCGACAATGCCATCCGCGCTATCCAAGCTAAGAAGCCTGTCCCGGAGATCGACTTTACTCTGCACACCATGGATGATGACACTCAGGTGAGCACGCTAGAGCGTGTATGCAAAGGTATGGACTCAACTGAAATACACCTAAATCTTAAGCCCGCTACTATGATATCACATGCGATCTAGCATTACTTTACGCAATTGCCGTCTGGGAGCTTGTCGACTAACGTATTTGCCTCTTCGTCTACAGATGTTCAAGCCCCCGCTATGTTCAAGCCTACCCCCGAACAATTCTTTTCCGACGACACCCACACAAAGCCCGACATCAACTTTTTGAAACAGCACTTCTACCGCGAGGGTCGTCTCACAGAGGAACAAGCTCTATTCATCATCAAGGAGGGTACTAAGATTCTGCGGGAAGAGGGAAACCTTCTCGAGATGGATGCTCCAATCACTGTGTGCGGCGATATCCATGGCCAGTACTACGATCTGATGAAGCTGTTCGAGGTTGGCGGTGATCCGGCTGAAACTCGTTACCTATTCCTGGGAGACTACGTTGATCGTGGTTACTTCAGTATAGAGTGCGTGCTTTACTTATGGTCTCTCAAGATTCATTACCCCAACAGCTTGTGGCTGCTTCGTGGTAACCACGAGTGTCGTCACTTGACAGATTATTTCACATTCAAGTTGGAGTGTCGCCATAAGTACTCCGAGGCCGTTTATGAAGCCTGCATGGAGTCATTCTGCTCGTTGCCTCTAGCTGCTGTCATGAACAAGCAGTTCCTGTGCATCCATGGTGGTCTAAGTCCCGAACTTCACACTCTCGATGATATCCGGAAGATTGATCGCTTCCGTGAGCCGCCTACTCAGGGTCTGATGTGCGACATTCTATGGGCAGACCCGCTGGATGAGTTCGGCCAGGAAAAAAATAATGATCACTTCATGCATAACTTTGTACGTGGCTGCTCATACTTCTTCTCATACCCGGCGGCCTGCTCCTTCCTGGAGAAGAATAACCTGCTGTCAGTCATCCGTGCCCACGAGGCCCAGGACGCCGGATATCGCATGTACCGCAAGACGCGCACTACTGGTTTCCCTAGTGTCATGACCATCTTCTCGGCCCCCAACTATCTCGATGTGTATAACAACAAGGCCGCTGTACTCAAGTACGAGAACAATGTCATGAACATTCGTCAGTTTAACTGCACACCTCACCCCTATTGGCTGCCCAACTTTATGGATGTTTTTACCTGGTCGCTGCCGTTTGTGGGTGAGAAAATCACTGACATGCTCATTGCGATTCTGAGCACATGCTCCGAAGAGGAATTAGAGAAGGACGATACTCCTACAACCGCTAGTTCGCCGCCACCCCAGTCACCTAACACGCCGGGCTCGGGCAGCTCCAGCTCAGACCCAGAGTCTCTCGATGCCAAGCGCCGTGCTATCAAGAACAAGATTTTGGCTATTGGCCGTCTGTCTCGTGTGTTCCAGGTGCTACGTGAGGAGTCTGAGAAGGTAACTGAGCTGAAGACTGTGTCTGGTGGCAGATTACCCGCTGGCACTCTTATGTTGGGTGCTGAGGGTATAAAGAACGCCATCAACACATTTGACGATGCTCGTAAGGTTGATATCCAAAACGAGAGACTACCCCCTAGTCATGACGAGGTTATCAAGACTCAAGAGACAGAGAGAGCGGCCGCCTTGAAAAAGGCAGCCTACGAAGCTGATAATGATAAGAATATACAGCAGCTGTCGCGGAGACTCAGCACGTAAGTGAATTGTCTAAGCCAGACTTTTTGTTGAAGTTTCATGTTTTATATCTCTTACTAACATTGGTTCTTTAGTGATCGTAAGAAGACACCTGCTCCGGCTCCAGTTGCGGATGTCGAGCCGTCGAAGGAATAAGATTATGCTGCTTGACATGGTGTTGTCAAATGACGAGAGGTTTACTAGGGATTTATGGCCAATTCTAGGATAGATTTGGGACGGCGTAACTGGAGGCGTATCTGTTATATAGACAGGAAATATTGAAGCAAGAGAAAGATGAAGAGACTGAACGCTAGGATGAAACGGAGCTAAAGTACTCTTACATGATAACTCTCCCACCATTTTCACTAATATTGCTTTTACTATCTTTTCGCCCTTGTTCATTCATTCACGATCTTTTTCCATCTGCTATCTGTAGAACTCTAAGCTTGTTCTTCGGTACTTTGATTTTCGCGGCAATAATAGCGGCCACATACTAGGGAAGCTGTATGTAAAACCTGATGAAAGATATAATAATTATATAATATAATTTTGAAGAAAAAAATCGGCTTTGGTGTCTTACACTCACTATGGTAACTTATACTAGTGATGATAGTCTATGTGAAAAAAATACAAGTGACTTGAAACGATGCCCTACAGTTGATTATACAAAAAAAAAAAAGCAATTCTCCCATAAAGAGCATATATATCTTTTTTTTTATTATTTATTTTTACATCCGATCCATGTTTAACATAACCGTATGTTCCTGGAAATGTGCCTGTGCCAAATTCTCATCGTCTTGCGAGATTGGAAGTCCCTGTTCCGCAACGACCAACCACCACCACTCACTAACCGTTAACGGGTCATCATCGCTTGTAACAACAGAATTAACAATATGACCGGTCTCCATCGACTCTTCTTCGGCATTTACGCGCTGTAGTATTTTCGGAGAGCAGAAAAGTCCTATTTCACGGCCCCATTTAACGACTAGTTTGACGTCCACGGCATCGAGAAGAGGGTGTAGATCGATTAGGACGGCACGTTCGCTAAGGGGACCGCGGGTGGCAATGAGGAAGCAGATCATGCCGAGAACAGCTTGCCACATTGCGGGGTCGCTGTCGCCGAAGAAATCGACCCAGAAAGGGAGGAGGTCACGACTAGATGGTGTGCCGTCTACAAAAGATGAGGACGATGCTTGATCCCTGAAAGATTCGGGTTCTAGAGAGGAGCGCGAAGAAGTGTTGAGATATGTGGGAATCGGTAGCTTTCGGGCCCTTGATAGGATGGGGAGATCTTTAGATAACATGTATGTGTCACTGAAGACAGCGTGGAGTCCGAATAGGAGCAGCGCCTTGGGCATCTTGCGACTCTCGTAGTTTCCTGGCTCAAAACCACGGGGGATATGCGGGATATTTTCGCCCTGAAGAACCAGCCGCTGATGGACAGCCAAGTTGATTAGCGCCATAACAGCACCGTCCGGCATTAGGAAGGGAACCTTTTCATGATTCATATTCGCCGAGAACGCCGCGTCCAGGGCCCGCTTGTACACGCGGGCTTCGCGGAAGAAACCCAGCTTCGCTGCTTTGTCAAACTGCGTGCGGAACTGCTTATTCAGTCGGTACAGCCTGTCGCGGGGAGAGATAATTTTGCCTTTGCTGATGACGTGGTCTGCGGAAAGAGCCGTGACTGCGCCTTCGAGGAGCTTCGACACGCGGTCCGATGCGCCGTTAGCTAGTGTCATGAACTTTGCAATAACCTCCGCCGACGAACTTTTATCGCCGGGTGTTAGAGAGAGAGCCCGGAGCCAGGACCGCGCAAGCATTTCGTCTGGCGGCGTGGATGGGATATGCAAGGCACCGTGGGCAAACGCAGTGGAGTCGATAGGCCGTGCTGCCGCCATGGACGTGATAGCTTCGTAACGAGCAAAGATACTACTATTGCAGTTGTAGTATACATCTCGCCACGTACGCGCCTGAATTGCGGCTGTGCTGCCGCCTTTAATTCCAGGGATAGCAGCCTGTGGACCGGCGGCATCGGAAGAACCAGGATCGGCAAGCTCATATTGAGCACGGAAGCCCGCGCGAGTACGCGGAAGCGGAACACGATCATCCTTATGCAGAGAAACTGTCCAATTGACGACAGGGCGCCAGTCATAACCATCAAGATTGTCGAAGTCTAGCGGCGGGACATCGCCATTTTCGTAGGCCTTGACAAAGGCGTTTTGGAAACGCTCGGTGTAGCTCTTGATTAGCGTTGCTTGGTCTTTAAGCATGCGTACCCAGAACTTGCGCAGGTAGTTGAGGCTCTGTGATGGGAATAGACTCTTCAACACGGCCCAATCGATAGCCTTGTCAGTGCCACCAAGAAGAACGCGAATCGCGATGAAGGCAGCCAGGATGGCCTCATCTAACGTGCCCCTGTAGAAGATTTCATTGTCGGGATTGGCAAGAGTGTTATCAGCGGCGTTGCCGTTACCTTCAATACTACCACCATCGGCCTCGTCGTCTTCGGGAATTGCCGCCATGGAACGTTCAGTATTTGCAGCTGGCGGCGGTGGCTTTGCAGCCAGACCTCCAAATGAATTTCTTGTAGCACTTGGGCGTCCCTTGGGTCGCGTTACACCAGTTAGACTGTTCGACTCAGAAGCGGCCACAGTAGATGGGGCTGTCAAATTCTTACAACCTGTGCTGATATTATCACTGGGTCCAGGAGCAGGCCCGATAGAGATCCGAGCAGAACGATTACGAAGCTTAGGGCTTGCCTTCTCACGAGTACTGACATCGGGATATAGAGACAGAAGACGGTAAGTCTGGACAGCTTCGAGATTTTCAATGTCAGGAACAACGACTTCTTGTGAGTAACCTTCCATGAATTGCACCCTCGTATCGCGCTGTTGGAGAGCCCGTTGCCAGAGAGTTTCAGAAAATTGGCCTGATAGCGAGAAGCTGCTACCCTTAGACTCGAACCAACTGGCGGGCAGATGAGGCCATGCGGAGTCAGTTTGGCAAATAGGTGTAGTTTTAGCAAAACGAGTCTTGTAGAAAGAAGAATCTGTAAGTTCATCATCAGGATCCGGAAACTGTTCCGGGCGACTAACCGGACTATTCGGTGAGTTGGGTGAGATCTCGTGGGTATTCTTGGTCTCTGTCACTGTCGGGACTTCCCTAAAGTCTAGAAATAGCCGGGGATCGATTTGTTCACGCATGAGCTCCTTGACATCGCTGGCATGTTTCTTAGCAGGAGCTATCAACCGGTATCCAGCGTTCCCTTGAACAGCTGTATAGTCGGCACGGTCCTCACCACTATCCGTAGCTTCTCCGTCGACATCGACGTCTTCTAAATCGCTTCCTCCACCATCAAGATTTGCTTCTAAGCATTGATTAGGCCGTAGGAAGGCAAGAATAGGTACCGAAGATAGGAAGTCAACGGCTGCCGGATTGTCCCATACCGTATCGTCGTCCTCAATAAGCGCCTTGAGGCGCTTGCGTGGTAAGCCAATATCTGACCACGTGAAGGCACGCTTGCGTCGACGGCCCTGGATCGTAGCTTTTTTGGCTGACCTTTCAGCAACTTGCTTCTGATATAGTGGTGCGCTTAGAATCATGACTTCTTCACCAAGAATACGCTTGCGGCGGGTAAGAGGCGTATGGACAGGGGTTCTTGAGGCAGAATGAGCATCTTGTCCAGGTCCATCGTCATGATTGGAGCTTGGCCTATGTGGTAGAAACATTTCTGGAATGAATGGCTGAGGGTAGCGCGCCTTAATTTGGTCCTTCAGCGCCTCGACGACAGGCCCTTGCTTATCAACTTGTGATTCAACCAAGATGTGACAGCGAGAGTTGCCACCTTGGCGGTCTTTAAAGCTATATGTAATTTCAATAAGATAATCTCCCGAAGCACGTTGACGACAACATTCTCTGACAGCCTTCAAAGAAATATCTAACGATGGTGGTGGTGGTGGATCTTCCTCGTCCATGTCTGGAGTCGTGAAGTATGAACGCCATACGAAGCACAACGCCTGCCATACAGAGGTTCTGGCTGGGAAAACACCGTTGTTGGCCTTGACGATGTATCGGACGATTTCCTTCGCTCGGCGCATTTGGAGAGCATGTGGCGTAGACATATCGTTCTTTTTAAGTGGTGGCATGACGAATGGAAGGACTTGTGGTGTGGTTGGGGGCATATTAAGCCGCTGTTGTGGTGTATCGTTGGTGAGGATATATTCGGGATATTTAGAAACTATGGCCGTAGTCTGGTGTACTGGAGTTTGAGGAATAGAATGCATGTGTAGAGGAGGAGGTGGCATGCTTGTACGGAAAGAAGGAGTTATGGGCGTGTTTGTAAGAGAAGTAGCGACGATACAGTGAGATGTCGACATAGGTAATGGCGTCGCTGGAGCTGATGATACTTCTCCAGTACGACTAGCTAGAGAATGGTGTCTGCTAAATTTCTTTGCCGAAGCATTCTTCAACGGCGTGACCGGTGCTATGGAGTCTTGAAGAGCATTGGTCTTTTGCTTTTGGGGGGGTGAAAACTTTTCGCCGGGTGCCAAAGCGCGGAACGGGGATTGTGCTGGCGGTCGTGTAGGTTTGATAGAGTTTGCTCGCGACGGACCCCCAGAGCCATCGAGCACAAGGCCTCCGCGCAGTTGGGACCTGTGCCTTTTGGAAGAAGCCGGTATTGAGTTGGCAACAGCACCTGAATTATCAGCAGCATCACTTGTATCATCATCTGGTACAACCTGATTTGCATTTTTCGGTCCATAAAGGCGTATCCGTAATGACTCGGCGTCGTTGATAGCAACAAACGAGACCTTCTTCGGCGTTACTGGCTTGCCTTCCCAATTTGGATTGCACTTGGTGTGTGACTTTGTTTGGTGGTACTTAAGACCAATGTTATTCTTCCATGAACCATCACAGGTCGGGCACGTGAATGTGTCACCAGCTGTAGATTTACGAGTACTCTTACAGCCATGACCTCGTTTAGGAGTAGAGTCCGCAACTTCCTCGGTAGCTGAGGTTGGTACTGTACTTAAGGCTTGCGTAGATTCTTCAGCAGTTGATTTAGTAGCCCAGCAAAGCTTGCCATCAGTATCTGAATTGATCTGGGCTAGCGTATCGGTTGGCTGTTTTGCAGCTAAAGTT
The DNA here is from genome assembly GCA_001640655.1 of Endoconidiophora laricicola. NCBI lineage: Eukaryota > Fungi > Ascomycota > Sordariomycetes > Microascales > Ceratocystidaceae > Endoconidiophora > Endoconidiophora laricicola. Next base: position 9,443 of record LXGT01000064.1, on the reverse strand, counting down.
TGGGTTGATGTTGTATTACTTGTCAACTCAACCTCGATGTCCACATCTATCTGGGTCGGTGGTTCGGTATTTGTGGGAGATTCTAGAACGGTGACTGGTTTCTTGGGCCTTCCTCTAGGCCTAGTTGATTTTGGAGTTGAGACAGAAGTAATCTCGTCTTCGGCATTGTTTTCATCCAATATCACTACCTTTTTGCGAGCCTTGGACGGCTTAGATAATTGACCACGACTAGACGAAGATGTTGATGTTTGTAATATGGAGGCTATGGGTGCAAACCCGTACTTAAGAGCTGGATCATTTTGAATATCTTCTTTTGAGGGGCCTTCAGATTGTTCAACTTCTACATCAACAACCAATGGGCCTTGCTTGTCATTCTTGGCATTCTTGGCATTGGTGGCACTTGGTGGGTAATAACGATATGTGGTTGTTTTGCCGTTGCGCGTGAGTTCTGACCGTACTTGAAGGTGTCGTAGATGCGGCGGCTGCAGATCTTTTGCAGTTATAGCCATGGATAAATTAGCAACGTAGCGGCCGAACGATGGTGCCAATGTACCGGCAGTAAGTTCCGTGTTTGTGATACCATCATCACCAGCCGCCAGCATTGCATCCATGATGATATCTTGAAAAGGCACATCAGGCGTCCACTTGTTCAAAGGTAAACGATGGCGACGCTCGGATACCGGCTTAGCATTAGACTCTTCTTTAATTTCCTTGATTTGTTGGCGTCGAGTCTTCTTGACCCTTTTGGAAGATGACGAGGATGAAAGGTAAATCGCCCAAGCCTCAGGCGATATATCGTTCACAAACTTTAGGCAATCGCGATACACTCGATTGTTCATAGAAGCAGCAACAAATTGCAGTGCTCCAGACTTGACGAAGAATCGACAACTACGGGCCATGACACGCATTTGCCATAGTTGATGCTGGATTCCAAGCTTCGTGCGCAGATCATCGTACCGAAGAACTCCAAAGGCACGCACGGTTGCAATGATAGTCTTTCCAAAGAGCAAATAGTCGATAGCCTGGCCCGTCCAAGCAGCCGCCCATGGCACTGGCTCGAGATTATCAGTTTCGATTTGGCGGGGAAGCGCAGCATCGAATGTTGCCGCGCTTGTACTACCTCCCTGGCCATCTGTAGTCAACAGTGGTGGCGCATAACGCCTAAGCCAGAGTTTACTGGTCTTAGTGCCACGAACAAGTGTTGCACGCTTTTCAATGTACTTCTTTTTGGCAAGCGCATCGGTGCGCTTGGGCAACGAGCGTTTGTCCTGGCCCGTCAGCCGGCATAGGTTTCCCTGGATAATGCCTTCTTCGCGAGTGGAGGCAATGCCAACAAGAGCCTCCCATTCAAACTTGGGCAGACGCTTTAGATCGGGACCGTGACCGGCAATGCATTTCCACATGACCTCATCTGATGTAAAAACCCGAGGTCGGAACGGACCCGGGCCGGCATCGTCTGGCTCTTCCGGGGCTTCGGGCATGGCAAGCACCTGCGCTAGGCTAAGATGGTTCATGAGGCGGCGGTCATTTCTCCTAACGTAAACGTCGGGCCGCTCAACGATCCATTGCCAGACCATCGAGGCTGAGCCAGACGTATAATCAGCAGTAACATCGGCACGAGATGAGCCGGCATCTTGGTCGCCGCCACAATGATCCTCAATGGCTTTGACCAAAACATTTACCGTACATCCTACACAAACAAGCCAGTTAGTCAAGGAAACACAGTCATGTGACTATCGACATGAAGCCAAGAACGACGCTCTGCATGATATACGCCTAGAGCTGCGCCGTGTGAATCTTTCTTTAGCTCTCGCATAGCACAATTAAAGCTCTCGGTGAGCTTTATATCAGCAACTGATGCTGCCAACCAAAGCAACTAACTTACCATCGAAGCCAGACGTGGCTATTTGCAGGATCAGAAGATCAATCAAACTCTCCAAATCATATGGCATGGCTTAAATGGACATTTCCAGCACACGTTTCGATTGTAAAAAATGATGCGTAAACCACTCTCGGCGTGATTCGAATCAACGATGCATTGAAAAAAAATTGGTGAAAGGTAGTAGAAAGAAATATCGAGAAACTTTTCTTGTCTTTGCCAGGCTCAAGGGAATAAGTGGGGCTAATACTAGTAGTGGAGGAAGGTGGCACTCCGGCTATTGCTTAGTCATCCCAATAGACGCAGTGCCTTCCTTAATCTAATACTTCCATTAGTTACTCAGAGTCAAGCTAACATATTACTATTCTTGTGGTGGTAACTGGTATATTATTCAATTCGTGTCCGTTGTTTGTTTTCTAAAGTAACAATCTAAAGTTCATTTCCACACCCTTTTGATAGAGTAGGCCGTCTAATTTCAGCTGCAAAGTTCATGTTCTGGCTGGCATCGAATGACAGCTTCATCGGCTTTGGTGTCTTTGGCCCCGGCCGAATTGTCATTGGCTTCGAATCGATACTCTTCCCATTAACGCTACCCGAGCCAATAGGCCGTGTACGATCTTCATTGGGAGGCTCTGTTCCGTTCAAATGCCTCACATCTTTGATCTCACGATTCATCCACTCGTCCACCCACCATTCTCCGCCTGGCATCGGCACACCGCTTGCCGCTTTGAGTTCCTGCAAAGTCACTTGATGTGAAGCAAGATGTTCAGTCGCCATGTCTCGAGTATGGTCCGTATCAAATCCTCGAGATTGCTCTCTGTGGCTCTTGACCGGCGGCCAAATGAAGTGACCGTCTGAATCCGGATGTGCACTGGCAGCAACTCTTCTCGGAGGAGTTGGCAATCTCTCTATAGGCCGGCCGTTCGGGGCGCGGGTTTGCGATGCTGACCGTGCACGCATTGATCCGATCTGCAAACGCAAGGCCTTCTGTCCTTCTATACGAGGATCTTTTTGTTTGCGTGGAATTGGCGGTGTTGTTGAAGATTCTATGCCGCGACATGGTTCAAACGGCGACGGTGAGCCACTCCAAATGCTAGGACTAGCCGCAATGGGGATCAAGGAGTCGTTGACTATTAGATTATCATGATTTCCCGAAGCTGTAGTGATGACAGTCTCGCGAATCCTTGACCCAAGCATATTCGGTGGCAACTGCGTTGAGGAAGAAGGACGGCGGCGAGCTTCTGGTTGGGATCGGTCGTTTGCAAGTAGTTGGCTCGTGCTTCGAGATGTCGAGCGCTTGCGATTTCTTTTGTTCTCATCTCGACGCCCGCGAGATATCTCGAGAAGATGTAGCCCGGGACTTTTCTTGTCAGAAATACTTTCTAGACTTGAGCGCGCTGAACCTATCGGAGGCTCCTGGTCAAATAGTTCGGAATAGCTATCAGAGCCAGACATACGCGAGATGACGTCTAATCCAGGAGAGAATAGTGCCTCCGATGGGGCCACAGACTCTGCCTTTGCGCGGGCATAAGTGGGCTGTGATGAGCTCAATGCCCGTTGACGCGTCCAACGGCCCGGATATGCTGGTGGAGCTTCAACTGGTGATGCGGCTTCAGTGAGATCTGCAAGCTGTGTTCGTATGTTCCGGAGCTTGGCAATGGCTGAAAAGCCTTTTGATTTAGGGTTAATTGGCGTGACTGTGTGAACAGGCTTAGCGTCTGGTTTGATCATATCCGATCCAGTAGCAAGCTTCAATCTCGGTCCGCCACGTGACCTCGCCGGCTGAATATGACAGTTCGGAGACTTAGGTTCTACAAAAATAGGCGCGCGAGCTTCGAAGGCCTTCTGCTGAGCGACACGCTCGGAAGCCATGTTTGTCTTTGGGCGATACACGAGTTTTCCTAGTGGTGGTGCGCAAGTATCGACCACGAGAAGAGTTGTTTCGGCGCGGCCCGCAATTCCATAAATGGTCACTTCTCCGTCTAGAACACCGAGAACAGTGCTGGTGCCTGCGTATGTGACATCTTCGTCGCGGCCCATGCGGTTAGAGAATACCACAATGATTTCTTGTTGGTTCTCGAAGCGTATGAGTGGCTCTAAACGGGAAACCCAGTATGTTAGAGTCTCCATGTCCGGATCGAAAGGCATGGCCACAAATCCTTGGGAGGAGTCGGCCGTCGGCCATGCCATGGAAAGAATGACTAGGTTGGCCTCCACTTGGAGTGTATGCAAGGCAAAGTTGAACTTGGACCACGGTTCTTTGAACTTATATGAGCTACATCTTGTTAATATTACTAGTCACCACGGGATGTACCTATTATTCGTACGTACTTGATGTCCATTGACAGTCCAATAGCGGTCGGGCCAAGACCGGCAATCCAATTTCCGAAGAAGCCATGACGGCCTTCATCAGCCCAATATTCCTCGCCAGGCTGTAGTTGCACTGCGCGATAGTTAGCCTGAACATCGCCGTCATTGTTCAAGACGACCACGGAGTTGAAATGCCGAAAGACGCCGCCTTCCCGCGCCCGTTCGGCGTATCCAATAACGACATTACAGTCGTATCTCGAGGCGGTCGTCTTGGCCCAGGCAGTGCTTATGCCACTAGCAGTCTGTTCCAGATGAGGTAATGCCTCGGCAAGACTCTTGAAGCCGGTTCCTAAATAGATTCTGGTTGTCAGCCATGGTTCTCGAGACCAATCTATAATAGAAGAGACGCCATTAGCCTAGCATCGAGAAATGCTTACCAGAAAATGCAAGCTCAGGTAGGACGAGAAGGTCGATGTTGTCGGTGTCGGCAGCTTGCAAGATATCATCCACCCGCAAGATATTAGTGTTTAGGTCGCCTTTAAGCGGCGAGAACTGCAGGCAGCCAATCTTCATAGTGAAGATCCGTGACTGAGGGAGCCAATATGTATGAATATTCGGTAAAAGTCTAGTATCTGGCCAATAGTAGATCCTGTGATGTCTGTTGTTGATCACAGTGATTATTTGAAAGCTGCCACCGAGCAAATGTCAAAGCAAATTATGAGATGTCAAATCTAAAATAGAGAAGATACAAAACAAAGTGAAATAAGAAAGAATAAGAAAAGACTTCAGAGAAAAGCCAGGCGTGTGTTCCATATGGGCGGATCTTGTGTTCTTTTAAGGTCGCTTTTCCTTCTTTTCCCCCCAGCCTAGCCCGGCTGTCCTTTCAGATCTCATTTCAAGGTCTTAGCCCCAAAGTGGCTCTTTTGCAGTACTTGTTACAGGTAATTCAACGTTGCAGAGTCAACTACAGGATAATTAGATATGATGAAAAGTACCTATACGGTCTCTCGCTCAGGCCTCGGAAATACTTTGCTCACAGTACTCAAAAGTCGGAGACAATAAGGACCTGCTACCTACTATTCGTCGACTCGAATGTAGGGTACATCAGCAAATTTCAATATTTCTTCTATTGCTGGTCATCTGCATTGCGGCTTCCGCTCTATTTGCTTCACATATTTTATGTCGCTCGCATCGTCAGCCCAATTGCTAGTACACCTCCAATATAACAGAATTGATGTGACTAGTCCCCTCTTCATCTGTCCATTTTTGTAAATCAAAGACCCCCCCCCCTCCTTCCACATAAACCCTGAAACTAACCATGTAAGTCATTGACACCTTGCACGCCTTTCTAAGCCTACCTCAATAAGCCTTCAAACGCCTTGGGTTGGACGGCAGCTGCTCTCCTGCGTCGACCTAGAGAACGCTTAAAATCTCGTTTCATCCTTCTTTTTTATGTTGTGGCCAGTCATATTTCACCAAGCACATCCTACTATGTCCGTCCTTGTTGCTATGGACGCCGCCATCTATTAGTTTGTAGGTCAGTGCCCAGAGATATCTCGATAGTACTCGTTTATTTCTTGACATAAGTATACATGCGCCGAGATAATTCCAAAAAAAATCAAAAGGAGAAAGACTAAATATCTTCTTGTGAGATATTATTCTCAAGAATCTAGAATTGGCTACATCAAGCAACCAATTCTAATCATCTACGCCAATGTGTTGTTTCCCATCTATCATCTCAAATCATAAAGGACCTTGTTATATAGCCGTGATTGGCCTCAGTCGAAGCACACAGCTGACCAATCAGAAGTCAGCATTTGACGCCCTAGCCACAAAAAGAAGTTTAACCTTGCCCCTGCTTATCAGCCAACTGACGGGCAAGCTTGAATCGAACGACATTGAAGACTCACGCAACAGAGATGTTTGCCTTTTCTTTAGTTGTTTAGTCTCTGTGTATGCCCATTTTTCTAGTTTTAATAGGTTTTTTCCTTGGTTCAGTAGGCGCTAGGCTGGTATGAAACAATGCTTGTCTTACACTTTGCGAGGCTCAGTTTTGGCGATAGTGAGTCGCTCACTTATGTCTTATTGTTTAGACATGTTTAGCTCCCATATGATCTGCAGTCTGTGAGTTTTGGAGTAACGAATAAGATCTTAGTTCTTCGACGCCCTGTCATTGCTTGCTCTTCCCTCTTTAGTCTCCAACAGAATCGCTTCGTGCCGGAGATAATCATGGCTGAACAGATTATCAGACTGCCTGTTCTTTGATCGATTCGTCTATTCTAATTGGCATATTTCAGCTCGGTCGGGTCTTTCCACCTATCTTGCCCTTGTTTCCAACAATTACTACGTAATCACCAACAGATAGACATCTGACTCGATATATCTCGGGAAAGAAGCTCAAGGAAACGCCTCTTTTAAGTACACGCATACATAATGCCATTGCCTCGTCACAATCACATCCTTCTCTTTTCTTCCCATTCTAGTTTGCCAATCACAGTACTCAATACATTGTCTTCCGTCTGCATGTTTGCTTGTGGTTGTTGGTTGCCTGTCGCTACCAAACCTACACGAAACTTTCGTTTCTACATCCTCCACGTATAAGATGCGCAGTACAACATGTAACAAACCCAAACGTTACACCCTTCCATTCTTCATGCTTTATGTCTATTGTGCATATCTGCATCCTGCCGCCCGCTTCCATTTGCCTCTTGCATATCTTGGCTTACATATAGTACCTCTTACATATTATTTTTACAACATCTTACGCCTCCATCAACCCATATGTTTCGTTATGTACAAGCAGGAATGCGGCACCTCACAGCGTCAAAGTATATATGTGCAAATTTTATAAGCTTCGTTGCTATACGTGACCCATTTTGCTGAATCATCAGCAGCTTATTCTACAAGAGGCTCAGTCAGCTTATGTTCAATGGGCCTTGCATGCATTAGAACGTCAATATACGTCAATCTCCTTATCGTTTCTAACTGGAGAATATCGTAAGCTCCGAGTTTCCAATAATCAAATAAACCTTTTAGTCTATGAATAGAGTATAGTAAACAAAGGATTTACGATACGAAGCTACAAGACACCAGAGCTGGAGTCGTGTGGTCTTTGTGAGTTAGATAGACTTGAAATATATCAAGTCAAATCAAAGACACCGTCGTTATACCCTCATTATCCTGAGAGACAGCATACTATGTACTGTCTACCTGTACTACTGCTGGGCTTATTTAACACTGGCTATTCGAGATTATGTTCGATTTTCAACGCCCGGAAAAAAAAATTTGCCAAGCAACATCTAGGACTAATTTACCTATCCTTATAAAAGGTGCTATTCGTAAACCCTGTCTATTTCCTTCGTTGCAAACATCCATCAGTCTTGTTCATCTATATTTCTTATTGAGTCCAACTTTAGGTAATCAAGAGTCGCTATTGAGGCAGTGATAGGCGCCTGACTGGAGACCGGTAGCGAACCTTTGTCAGTAACATCGCGATCTAAAAGATCATCCACCTGACTCTAGGTATGGTTGAGGTTCACAAATGCTAGCAATATCTAGATCTTGGTGTTTGTATAGTATATAGAAGGCGTTGGGTGCGAGACATGGCCCAAAAATCAGAGACTTCTTTCCTCCTGCGCCATGGCACGTTTTTTTCATGCATCCCCGTTCTACTTTAGCTTCGTATTCTTCCATGATTTAACAGTCTGCCTACTAGTGATCATCATCAGAAGCAACGGCATGGCTAATCCAACGCTGCCTGCACGTCTTCCTAGATACTATAGACTACTGTTAGGGCCACCCTAAGACACGATAAAGAGCTAGGATATGACCGTTTGCTGTGGGTCACCAGCGTGCGCTTAACATTCGCTCGCAAGCGGTCTTCTAATGTCAATAATGGTCAACATACCTACATAAACTAGATGTGCGCAAAGGGAAAGATTCGAGACACAGTCAAGTGAAGCAGTTTTACAGACAAGCCGAGTTGATTGTGATCGGAAAGCTTCTGCTCGAGCTCTAAGAGAGAAGCAACAGCTGTGCATATTGCAGATCGCTTCAGACACATCTCATAAAGCCAACGATCTTTTCTTGGCCAAGTGAAGATGCCTAGCTGAATGACGAAAATGAAACTGTTGATTCGCATATTGACACGAAACGGCGTGGAGTCTCGCCAAATAGCTAAAACGCTACGCAACAGATTCCCTAATACTGTCTTCATCACTAAGGACACTTATAACTATAGGTAGCAGCTTTGAGGAGACTCACTTGACAACCATTCACGAATCCAACGCCATCCTTGTCGGTGGCAAAAGATGGGACAGCACAGGAGAAGACACTGGTCAAATCAGCGCAGGAGACAGCACAACATGAGGGTAGAGATAATCAACGAGCGCTTCCCCCACGTCCAGTTAGGCTTATCTGCGTCCAAGGGCATTTCACACTTATCTGTCATACTTCCGTATCCTTACAGGTCGTGTCCGCTTCACACTCGCACGCGAGATCTCTTCTCAGATGGACTGCCACCTAAAGATTCGGGTTGTCCAGACTCATCGGTAAACTTTGAATATCCTGTTCATGAAAACAGCTTTAGCAGCCTCCGCCTCGGCAATGATTTTATGGTAATGATATGATTAATTGATGTCATATATTATTCTGCCTTTGCGCGGCTCAAGGCCTGCATTAGGTAGCCTGAGATCTAAGAAGACTAAGTACATGCAGAGATGTTGTCGATGTTGATGATATATACCATCCTGCCTCTTCATGGTAAAAGGTACATATTAAGTAGTCTAAGTTCTTAGGAAACTATAAAAGAAGGATGTCAAATGGCACACCACCTAACTTAATGGAAAGAACCCTGGTAGCATGAGTCCAGTAGTAGTCTTTGTATGATTAAAGAAGCAGCATTAGCAGTGTCCACCGACAAGTCCGAGTTCCCAGAACTATAGAAAGCAAGTTCAGAAAGTCTCCACATTATAATTACAAACAGTTCCTCCCTCAGTCTTAGTAGTTCTCAATAAGCACCTCCACTCAACTGCTATTAGAAAGAATGCTTTATCCTAGAGTGTTGTTAAGGGTAGGGCGTTGTCTAATATGGCCTAGGAAAATAGGGTTGACTGATATCAGTAGTGCGTTGTCATGTAGTACAGAGTAGTCTGCCACCATAGTGGTTGAAACGAAAGTGGTATGCAAAGTCTCCTGTCCCAGTGAGCAGAACCCTGGAAGCAGGAGGTTAGTAGTGACCTTTCAAAGGCCAATC